>JAJPUD010004457.1:155945-196747 GCA_023553655.1 Myrmecobius fasciatus
TCTTTCTCTCCCTCCTTCTCTCTTTTCCTCCCTTCTTTCCTCCTTGCTGCCTTCACCCTTCCCCCCCCTTCCTTTCTCCTCCCCTCTCTTCCTTTCTCCTCCCCTTCTCCCTTCCTGCATAAGCAACACACAATAACATCCTCTGCCTCCATTTGGGGTTGGGAACAAATCCTGGTCTCCCCAGCTTACTGACTGTGTATCTTTGGCCAAATCATCTAAGCACTCTGGACCTCATTTTCCCCATCTGTCAGATCTGATGAGCTCTGAGATCTCTTCTAGCCCTAAATCTAAGGCCTTGATCACTGGTATCTGGTCTTGATGGTGAGAGGAATAAATTCTTCCTTGTCAGTGACCTCTAGGACCCTCACAGCCTTACTCAGTCAGTCAGTAAATTGGAAGGTTGCGGGGTGGGGATGGGAGGAGCCCCTTAAATGGAGGATCTTGAAGGAACTCTCTAATGTCCATCCTCTTTCCCTCTGGGAAGGAGCGAAGGCTCCCAGGGCATGCAGGTACTGAGGAGTAATAGGTTTTAAAGTTGATTTCCTTCATGCTGGAAGGGGAGTTACCTGGTGACAATGGTGAAGCAGGAGAGATGAGAAGAGCAGAATCAGGTTTTTCCTTCAGGGGTATTATATAGATTAATTTGTTATTTCTTCCTTCTCATCCTTTCTTAGGAAAGAGGTCTCTCTGTGGAGGGAGGTCCCTTTGGCTAACCAGATCATTATGGAGTCTTGTCTCTCCCAGGGTGGCTCCTTATGGACCCGGGAGGGACCTAGCTGTTTAGATAGGACACAGATAAATGCTTTGGGTCTGTGTTGGGAGAACCAGTAAAGGAAACCAGCAGTTGATAAAGATTGTGTGTGGTGACTGAAATGAGGAAAAGATCAGACTGAGAACGAAAACCCTCAATTAGTTTTCCTTTATTTTTTTTTAACCACCGAACTAACCCTGCATTATATGTGGTGGGCTTGTGGCGATGTTGTATAACAAGCAGGCATGGCAGCTTCTGGCTGGCTTCATTTTCCCCTCCAAATCCAAGATTTCTCTCTTTCAAAGTCTGAAAGACTTCCCAAAGAGTTGAGATTCAACGTGCTTTTAAAATGAAAATACATTTGTGACCAGTTGACAGAGCTCACTCCACTCTGTCAGCAATCGTTTATTAAGTGCCTGTTGTGTACCAGGCACTGTGGACTAGACGCAGGGAACACAAATAAAAAGAATGAAATAATCACAACTTTCAAGTAGCTTACATTCTAATGAAGAGATGAGTAAGTCAGGGAACATTTATCGAGTGCCTTCTACGTGACTATTGTGCTAAGCCCAAAGTACAAAGGTGGACAAAAGGCAGCCCCCCTACTTTCAGGAAGTTCACATTCTAATGGCGGAGACAACATATAAACAGATGTGTGCAAACAAGATGTGGTGTTCATAAATAATAAATAAAAATTGGAGATAATCAGGTATACACACAATAGCTATAAATGAATAAATACAAAGGGGGAGGGGATTAGCACTTGGTGGAACATTAGGAAAGACTTAATGTAGAAGGTGCCTCTTGGGAGAAGAGAGAGATTCTATGAGGTGAAGAGGAAGTGAAGTATACTTTGATCCATATTCACTCTCAACAGTTTATTCTCTGGCTGTAGATGGCATGTTCTGTCCCAAGTCTATTGGAATTGTCTTGTATAACTGCATTGCTAAGCTAATTCTATTGTAGTTTATCATCATATAATCTTGTTGTTACTCACAGGTTCTTTTCGCTCACGTTGATCTCTTCCTATTCCAAATTCCCATAGTCTCTATTGTTTATGCAATGTATTTGAAGATCTAATCAATCATTTTCTCATACTATTAATTGTTTCATGTGTCTTTGTCTTGTCCTAATGAAACTACAGATATGTATGTATATGTGTATGTACACATATATACATGAATGACTTTATGATATCGTCAGATCAAATATAAGCTTCTCTAATTGACATTTAAATATTTTCATTACCTAGCCCTTGCCTACATTCCCAGTCTTCTTACGCTTTACTCCCTTCCCCGAAATCTGTCATCCATCTCCATTGAACCCACCTTCCATTCCCTCACATATGAAAGTTTTTCTCCTGCCTTTGTATTAGCTGTCCCTCATGTCGGGAATGCTTTCTCTCTTCATCTCTATAGCTGGAAATTTACCTTCTCTAAGCTTCCTTAAAAGACTTGATTGTTCTCAAAGACTAAGGCTTAACTGTTGATGTAACTTTTGGATCACCTAAGGTCTAAGAACCCAACATAATAGTAGTCGGAGATACTTAGGCACTGTCCAACAGTAGCATGGTCCTAAACCCATGTAAGGGGTAGTTGGGTGGCTCAGTGAATAAAGTTCCAGGCCTGAAGTTAGAAAGACTAATTAATCTTCCTGAGTTCAGATTTGGCCTCAGACATTTACTGTTGTTTTGTGACCTTGTTTTCCTTAGGTTTCTCATTTTTTAAATGATCTGGAGAAGGAAATGGTAGATTAATATCTTTGCCAAGAAAACCCCAAAAGGGGTCGTCACAAGGAGTCAGACACAACTGAAAAGTGACTGAATAGCAACAACAAGGCCATTTAAGTGAAGAAAAGCCTTTAGAATCTTGATACCAAAGGGTGGAATGTAGTAGAAACATCTACTTATCTGGTGGGGAACCATTACAGTAGGACCCTAGTATAGCTAGAAAATCTTTACATAAGCTTCCTTAAAAAAAAAAAAAAATCAATGAAAGTTAACTTGAAATTTGATTGGTCCAGGGGCTTAAGGCTTTCTGGACTCTAGGGCATAAAAACTGACTAGTGTTACTTAGACTTGAAAGACTTAACAATACCTTACTAGTTGAGCTTCTCTAATTGACATTTAAAGATTTTCATAACCTTTATTATGAACTGAGTAAAGTAAGCAGAGACAAGAAAACTATATATTGTGTCGACAACAATGCCAGTGGAAAGAACCATCACAAAACCATAAAAATATATGTTTTAAAAGTATAAAGAATAAGTATGATGGCGGGAGGCAGCTCTGTTTTAGCTTCCATGTATGTGTGTAGGAGAATCCTTGTTGTTGGTCAATCCCAAGGCAATGTCTTGCTCAATCCATGACATCTAGCTATAAAAACATGTACCTATATATGCTTCTTGTGAGCTGATATTGGATCATATACCTCTTTTTTATCTCTCATAGAACTGTTGTTAGTCTTTGTCAACCGAGACCTCTAGATTGGGAGGTGCTTTGAAGCAGAATATTGCCTTGCCATTGAAAAGTAAGGAATCAAATGTGGAAATATGTTTAATATGATTGTACATGTATAACCTGTATCAGATTGCTTGCTGTCTTGAGAAAGGGGAAAAGAAGAGAGGGAGGGAGAAAAAAAATGGAAATCAAAATCTTATAAAAGTAAATGTTAAAAACTAATTTTCTTTACATATGAGTGGAAAAAATTAAATACTATTAAATGTATGGGGGGGAAATAAGGAGTCAGACAATCATGGAAGCTCAGACAAACTCAGTGGCTCCCATTCTGCCTCACATACTTACTTAGTGGGTCTTAAATACCTTATCTATTAAGTTTTGGGGTTTGACTCAGTGTCCTCTAAGGTTTCTTTCAGTTTTAAATCTATAATGCTAGAGTTTTTGCAAGGAAAGTACATTGAAAAAAGTTTTATTGCCATCGTTTGTTTTTATGTCATCCGAATTTCCCTCTGTATTCTTTTACCACCTCTTTCAGAGAGGATATAGAAAGCTTTTTTTATTTTTTATTTTTATTTTTTTGCTAAGGCAATTGGGGTTAAATGACTTGCCCAGGGTCACACAACTAGGAAGTGTTAAGTGTCTGAGGTCAAATTTGAACTCAGGTCCTCCTAACTTCAGGCCTGGTGCTCTATCCACTGTGCCACCTGCTGCCTCCCCCCATCATACTTATTCTTTATACTTTTGAAACATATTTTTATTGTTTTATGATGGTTCTTTCCACTGACATTGTTATAGACACAATATATAGTTTTCTTGTCTCTGCTTACTTTACTCAGTTCATATAAGTCTTCCTGTGCTTCTCTGTATTCATCGTAGTCATCATTTCTTACAGCACAGCAGCATTCTTACATTCGTGTGTCACAGCTGATTTGTGTGTTACCCAATCGATGAACATCATTATTTGTAGTTCTTGCCACCAGGAAAAGTGCTGTTATAAATATTTTGGTATATATGGAGATTTTCTTTTTATTAATGACCTTCTTAGTGTATATGCTTTAAGATTAGAATCTCTGGATCAAATGGTATGTATGTTTTAGCCACTTATTTACATAATTTCAAATTGCTTAAGGAAAAAGCACTTTTAAAACCTTAATATGTTGTAGAAAGGTGAACTCTCATCTCTTGATCTTAGATTGCTACTAATGACTTGGATTCTCACTGGACCAACTGCAATTGAGTTTGAAAACAGATATATCCCTATTGCTTCCCAGGCCTAGGGGCCGACCCACAGAGATCTGTCCAGACTAAACAACACTAGATACAGGAAACTCACTCTGCGCTACATCAGTGGAACGAAATTTCTTCCAGACTGCACCAGCAGGAATTTAACTTCAACACTGAGCAAAGCAGACACCCCATCCCCTTGGATTTTCTTTTTTTTTTCATTTTGCATAAAATGTGAATAGCATACATAATTGGGAACAACACTGTGATAACCAGACTTGTTCTTTCAAACCCTTATCAGGAAATTGCTTTATCTGGGTAATTTTGTTGGCCGATTAGAAAGCAGTTGCAGGTGAGATAGAGTAGAAGTGGAATAGCTGGAAATGATTGTGATATAAAACCAAAAGCCATTATTAAAATTTATGAAAAAAATTAACTAGCATTTGTATGGTGCTTTAAGGTTTGTAGAATGCTTTACAGATATCTCATTTGATCCTTACAATATTCCTGGGAGTTAGACGCTATTATAATCCCCATTTTACAGATGAGAAAACTAAGGCAGACAGAGGTTAAGTGACTCGCCAGAGTCATACAGATAGTGAGTGTCTGAGGACAGATTTGAATTCAAGATTTGGAACGGATAAATATTTACATAGCACCTGTAATGTGTCAGGCAAGAGTTAAGTACTTTATAAATATTAAATTATTTGATTCTTGGTGACTTGGTGATTTCTGGTCCAGTTCTCTGTCCACTGTGCCACCTACCTGCAAAAAATTAAAATATTTGGAGGTGATACATATAGGAATATGGAAGATGTAGAGTAGATATTGTCCTTTTCCATTACTGATCTTCCCATGTGCTTTGTACAGTGTTCTGAGGTATGTTTAACAAATGTTTGTAGGATTGGATTGAAACATTCTTTTCCTTTTTATGTATTTTATATATTATTTTATTATGTTTTTATGTATATATTTCCCTTTTATGTAAAAATCAGTTTATCCCTTTCTTAAGATTTCAGAGACTTGAACAAATAAGATCAATTCTTCAAAGTACCAGAATCTCTCTTTTAAAAGGAAAAAGTCAAAGCTTAAAGCTCAAGCCCAGATGCAGCCCTTTTCTGATCTCACCCCAGCACCTCAGTCTGTGTCCCCATGTTTCCTGTTGAGAACAGTGGAAAGGGAACAGGAACATCCTGATGAGCAGCCTAGTTGGGCAACAAACAAGGAAGGGGGCGGGAGGAGGATGAGAGATGCTGAGGAAGTATCCTTCTGAACGGCTGTCCTTTTCTTCCCCCTTTAAATTGATGTCATGCTGTGTAAATAGACTCAGTGTTGGAGGAGACTCCTTGGAGGATTCCAGCTGAATTGCCTGCTGGCTTTGGTCTCAAGATTTCCTCAGACAACCCTCATTTCTTATTCAACGGGGACCTTATTAAGAGAGGAGCCTTTGCAGTTGTAACAGTTTTGGCCATTATTGAATCTACTTTCCTTACTCATGACTTTATTTCTTATTACTGTTCTCAACATGCTCTAGATGTCAGCTGAATTAATAGATTTGCTATTCTCCAAATCTGACACTCCATCTCCCACTGTTGTTAAATAATAATAATAAGCATGTTTAAAATGTATTTTCCCTTCTCAGAATCCTTAGCTTTTGTCCATAATAATCATAGCAATTATAACTAGCATTTATAGAGCACTTTAGTTTTGTAAAGTACTTTACAAACGTCTCATTTGATGCTCACACCAATCCTGTGAGGTGGATTCTATTATTACTCCCATTTTACGGATGAGGAAACTGAGGCAGACAGAAGTAACTTGCTCAGGACCATGTAGCTAGTGTCTGAGGGTGTGCAAAACAGGGATAGTTTATGAGAGAGGGTCTCAGAGCAATGTAAGTAATAGCTAGATGGACTTGGAGTCAGTAAGATTTAAGTTTGATTCCCATCACAGTCACTTCCTAGCTGTGTGACTTTAGTCAAGTCATTTTAGCTTCTTTGAAGTTTTAAAAATGGGGATGATAGCATCTATTTCACATAGTTGTTGTGAATATGATATTATGGAATAATGTATTGTGGTATTATAATCTATAATATTGCATTATAGAATATATTATAGCTTTATGAGCATCATATAGCATTGTCATAATGTTATTGCATTATAGTATATACTATGTCA
Source organism: Myrmecobius fasciatus (assembly GCA_023553655.1). Lineage (NCBI taxonomy): Eukaryota > Metazoa > Chordata > Mammalia > Dasyuromorphia > Myrmecobiidae > Myrmecobius > Myrmecobius fasciatus. The sequence continues at coordinate 162,557 of JAJPUD010004457.1, forward strand.
TTATATAATGCTTCTAAGTTTTGTGAAGTGCTTTACAAATATTATCTTATTTGATAGAATACACTTGTGAAATAGGTACTTTTTTTAGAGGAGAAAAACTAAGGTTCAGGTTGTTAAATGTCAAGTGACTGAATTTGAATCCAGTTCTTCCTGAACACGAGATAAGCTGAAAGTTTCTTCTGTGAGTCTTATAAGTAGCAATAATCATAGTTTTCCCCTCCCACTTAGCTCTGGATGTGTGACTGTTCCTTAGCTTTGTTTCATGCCTCATGCCTAAGACTCTAATGCCCTTCTTCTTTGTGTATTTTGTTTCTGTTTGGAGTTTGACTTGTTTACTTTATATTCCAGTCTCTCGGGACTGAGCAGAATGCTATATCCATCCTGTTAACCCACTCCCTTCTAGTGCAAGGCCAGTTTTTTCGTGGATTCTAACCTTGCAAATGAATCTACCCACACTCTCAGGGGCTCCTTAGCTTGTATTACTTTGTGTATTGACAGTAAGAAAAATGTGCTTTAAATTATTCTTAAATCAGAAGGACTTTCATCCAGATTAGTCTCCAAGTTTTCCAGTTAATTTAAGGGTTTCTTTTACCTTACTTTAGTAGAATGAATTAGCATTGTTTTACTTGGAACCTAAAGCATCTCCTTTGCACATGCAGCTCCTTCAGCAGCCAGACTTTGAGCAAAGCCTGAATCTGTGATTTCCTGAGGGGTGGGAAGGTGGAATGGTGGGAAGGGAGGTGGCAGTCCTTTACCTGATAAAGATTACAGATTTTTCTCCATCAGACTTTCCACTTTCTCCGTAAAAAATTGTATCCTACAAAAAGGAAGATATGTTTAGAAGAATTGCATGTTTAACCTATATCAGATTGCTTGCTGTGTTAAGGAGGCAGGGAAAGAGGAAGAAGAATTTGGAACACAAGGTTTTGCAAAGGTGAATATTAAAAACTTTGCTTTATTTGAAAAAAATACTATTTATAAAAATATTAAATAAAATATAAAATACTTTAATACTCTAAATAAAACATAAAAAATAAAATACTATTTATAAAAAAAATTGTGTTCTATATTCTCTTAGATCATCCAAGGGGACAACCAGCTGATTAAGCAAAACAGCTCATGTTAATGGACAATATCATCAGTGTGCTTTTAAGCTTGACACAAAGCATGCCAGGAAACAACTCTGTGATGGTCAGTTATGTTAGAATTTTTATCCCATGGGGAAGTTAGATGGCGCAGCGGAGAGAGCCCAGGCTCTGAATTCAAATTCAGGTCAGAAGGACTTGAGTTCAAATCCATCCTCAGACACTTAACACTTCTTGGCTGTGTGACCTTTGGCAAATCACTTAACCCCAGTTGTGTCAAGAAAAAAACTATGGGGGCAGCTAGGTGGTGCAATGGATAGAGCACCAGCCCTGAAGTCAGGAGGACCTGAGTTCAAATCTGGTCTCAGACACTTAACATTCCCTAGCTGTGTGACCCTGGGCAAGTCACTTAACCCCAATTGCCTCAACAACAACCAAAAAAACCTTCTTATCCCCATCTTACAGATAAGGGAATTGAGCAGGCATCATGGCTCAGGAGTCAGAGACTTGCTACTTAACCTTCATTGCTTCAACTGCTTCACCTGTAAAATGTAGGCGTAAACTAGAAGTTCTTCAAGGTCTCCAAATCCATGATCCGGCTGCTAGGTGACTCAGTGACTATCACGTCAGGGCTTGGAGTGAGGTTCAGTTCTGGCCTCAGACACTTAGTAGTTCTGTGATCACTTAACCCTGTTTGCCTCAGTTTCCTCATCTGTAAAATGGGATGGAGAAGGAAATGGCAAACCAGTCCAGGATCTTTACCAAGAAAACCCCAAATGGGATCCTGGAGAATTGAGCATGACTGAACAACAAATAAACATATCTAGGAAGCAACAGAGCCAAGACTTTAATTCAGCTCTTCTGACTCCATGGACCTTGAATGTCTTTCAGTGATTTACTTCGGCTGCCTGCAGTTAATGGGAGTGAAGATTTAGGGACGAGTCCAGATTAGATCTTGTTGCCAAACAGGCCATTGAAGAATGATAGTGAAACTAATATTTAGAAATGTGGAAGGATGGTGTTGATAAAGTGGTGTATGAAGCAGAAAAAATAAGAAAATGGGAACCCTGGAATAAGAAATACTCCTTTCGTTGGCATAGATTAATTGCTTAGAGTTAGAGGAGTTTGATGATTATTAAAGTTTGACTGCACCTCGACTGTTTGAATATAGCAGAAAACCCCAGATCTGATGGGCAAGGGCAATGAAAATATTCATTTTCCCCCTGCATGCCTGTTTTTACATGGGAACAAAGAAAAGGAAGGAGAGGATACTGCCCATTGTCCAGAAGAGTCTTCTGATGGCAGTTCTGATAGTTGAGTTACATTGACTGATGGGGCAGTGATAGGTGTGAGCGATGGGAAGAGAAAGAATAACTTGTTGATGATTATTTACATTTGGGCCATAACTGTGTGCTAGTACTCACAGTGCGTCTCTTCTCCCCTTGACAAGAGAGTATTTCAAAGCAGGAGAAGATTATGGCACAATCTCAGAAGTACTACCTGAGCCCATCTACTCCGATCCCCCGAGGGAGGAGGATACCTCTTCTGTGACCTCTATGATTTGTCCAGTCTGTTTGAAAACACTTCCTCATAAAGTATCCTTTATTCTCAAACCCCATCAATCTCTGTTGTGAGCAATCTATAGAGTTGTATTTCCATATAGGAGCAAAGACTTAAAGAAAGATCCACCTCAGTTGACTGAGTTAGTTGTACTAAACAAGATATTGAGCTGTTGAACTGAAAAACTAATAAAAAATCACCACAGACATGGCTCTCTGCAACAATGAAATGTTTCAAACCACTTCAAATTGTTCAATGAAGAGAGCCATATACACCCAGAGAGAGGGATGTGAAATGTGGACCACAACATAACATTCTCATGCTCTCTATCGATGTTTGCTTGCATTATGTTTCCTTTCTCAGATATTTTTTGTTCATGTAGCTATTATTGTTCTTGCACAGCAAGATAAGTATGGAAATATGTATACTTATATTCGACTTGTCAAGTATTTTAATATAAATAACATTCATGTCATCTAGGGGAGGGGAGGAAACTAGGGGGGAAAATTTGTAACAGAAAGCTTTGTAAGGATCAATGTTGAGGAACTACCCATACATGTATTATGCAAATAAAAAGCTTTAACAAAAAAAAAAAAAAAGAAAAAATCACCCCAGAATAAGAAGTGGCTGAAAGGTAACTGCAAACACTGAATGCCCTTCTTAATGATTTAATTAATATTAACTTCTTCCCAAAGGAGGAGTTTTCTGCTATTTTTGAACATAGGTTGTATGATGAGGGAGAGGGAACATACCAAAGAGGAACATGCAATAGGAGGACTTTATCATCCCTAGCCAATTGAGGCAACAAGAGAGGGACCTTGTACTTCAGGTTTGGAAATAAAAGGCTCATTCCCATGTCTATATGCATTGCCCCTGGGTGGATTGCCCATTTCTTGTAAGAATGGTAATAAACCAGCCTACTCCACATGCTCCTGAATTCTTTTTATCTTTATATTTCTAACACCTGCCTTACAAAAACATAGCCTATTCCTTATACCTGTGCTGACCTATCTTCATCTCTTCCTATTTACTTCCTACTACCTTTTCAAGGCAAAGGTAAAATGCTGACTCCCTTATTAAATCTTGTTCAGTTCTGGTCTTTTCAGTAGAAATAGGTGAAATTCTCCTATATCATTGAAAGACCATCTTCTTCCCTGGAAGATAATGCTCATTCTAGCTGGGTAACTTATTCTTGGCTGTAATCCAAGTTCCTTTGCCCTTCTGAATATCTGATTCCAGGCCCTTCGATCCTTCAAAGTAGAAGCTGCTAGGTCCTGTGTGATCCTAATTGTAGCTCCCCGATATTTAAATTGTTTCTTTCTGGCTTCTTGTAATATCTTTTCCTTGGTATGATAGTTCTGGAATTTAGCCACGATATTTCTGGGGGACTTAATTTTTGGGTTTCTTTCAGGAGGTGATCGGTGGATTGTTTCAAGGAGTATTTTGCCTTCTGGGTGTAAAATATCAGGGCAGTTTTCTTTTATGATTTCCTGGAATATAGTGTCCAGGTTCTTTTTTTCATCATGGCTTTCAGGAAGCCCTATAATCCTTAGATTGTCTCTCCTAGATCTATTTTCCAGGTCAGTTGTTTTTCCTAGGAGATATTTCATGTTTTTCTCTATCTTTTCATTTTTTTGTTTTTGTTCAACTGATTCTTGAAGTCTTGATGAGTCATTCATTTCCAATTGTTCGATTCTAATTTTTAATGTCTTATTTTCTTCAGTTACTGTTTTTAGTTCCTTTTGCAATTGACCAATTACATTTTTTTGTTCACTGCATTCTTTTTCCATTTTTTCTATTTTATTTTGCAGTGATCTCATTTCATTTCCCCATGTTTCTTCTAACTCTCTTTTAAGATTTTTTATGCAATCTTCAAAGAGAGCCTTGTGACATGGAGACCAATTTATGTCTCTCTTTGGAGCTTTTTCTGGAGTTGCTTTACCTTTAGGGGCCTCAGGATTTGAGGTCTGTTCTTCCCTCTCTCCATAAAAGTTGTCTATGGTGAGAGCTCTTTTTGGTTTTTTATTCATTTTTTTTAAAGGTGTGAGGTCTGTTTAGGGCAAAGGTGGGACAGCTGCTTTAATTTGCCCTGGGGCAGTTCTCCTGATTGAGTTATTTCAGGAACTGGGCAGTTCTGCTGATTGAATTATGTCAGGGCTGGGCAGCTCCTCTGATTGAATTATTTCTGGTGCTTATCAGACCTGTTGTTTGATTGATTGCTTTAAGGTGCTGTGTAATGGCAGCTAGTTACGATGCTCATCAGGGGTTCAGTGGTTCACAATCTATCCCCCTCAAAAGGCAGACCCTCCAAACCACCTGCCCACAATCAGGACAAATTGTTCCAAGAGGCTCGCAGAAGACTCCCAGGTGTGTGAAAAGCACAACGCTCCCACTCCTGTTCTGACTCCTGTTCCAGCTCCCTGCTCCAGCTCCCTGCCCCGGTCTCCCTGTGCTGCAGTCTGGGTTCAGCAGGCCACCCCCTGCCCCATTAAAACAGACCTGTTTTGAGGTTCCTCCAGAGTATCTTCTTCTAGAATCGCGTTGCTCTCTGGATATTGTGGATTTTTTTGCTTCAGAATCAGTTTAGAGGCTTCATATTTTGTTGGTTTGAGGGGAGGTTAGAGGAGGTTACAGAGAATCCTGTCTGATCTCCGCCACCATGGCTCCACCCCCGGAAGGAAGAGTCTCCCTTATTAAATCTTACCTAATCAATAAACATTCAACTTCTGCTATGTGCCTGATAGTATGCTAGGTGCTGGGTACAGAGACAAAAGGAAAACAGGTTCTGTTCTGGAGGAAATTATATTCTGCATATATTCACATATGTATATATACAAGCACATACATAAAATAAATACAAGATAGTTTGGGAGAGGCAGATATATATTATATACTTGTATATCAATTATATACTTATACTAAAAATAATATTATCTTATTAAAGGGAAACATTTTCCTTTAAGAAAAGGGAAGAGGGAACAGGAAATGCTTCAAGTATAAAGTAGTATTTGGACTAAATTTTGAAGGAAAGTAGGAATTCTAAGAAGTATAGGTCAGTAAGGAGTATGTTCTAAGCTTGGAGGCCACAACCAGTATAACAGGCATGGAAATGGGAGATTGAGTGTTATGCATGAAGAGCAATGAGAAGTCTAGTTTGGTTGAATGTGGAGTGCACAAAGGAGATTAATGGCTAATGTGGTAAGTTGGAGTCAGATTGTAAAGAACTTTGAATGCCGATTCTTGGAGTTTATCTTTGATCTTAGAGATATTTTTTTTCCCTGAGGCAACTGGGGTTAAGTGACTTGCCCAGGGTTGCACATATAGGAAGTGTTAAGTGTGTGAGGCTGTATTTTAAATCTCACCTTTGTTTCACATTCAAAACACTTCCATGACTTTTGGCATTATGCCCCAGATCTCTTCCTATCCATCCATCCTCCACTTAGCTGTCAAATTGATCTTTAAAGTGAAAACTTTAATCCTTCCTTCCATATTCAGTAAACTCCAGCGGCTCCCTATCATTTGTTTTCTTTTGCCAGAAGAATACTTGATCAGTGTTTTTGGAAAGGAAGCAAGGTTTATACTTCATTTTAGCTGGGTTGGAATAACTCAACCTGATGCCTGAGTGATTTCATGTTCATAGCCTATATGACCTCTGAAGTCCTAGACTTTTGGATCTATGATTCTATCAATAGGTCTGTCAACAAGTATTTATTTTGCACCTGCTATAAGCTAGTCTCTGAGGATACAAATGAAAAGAACAAAACAATCCCTATTTGTAAGGAATTTACATTCTAATGGGGAGACAATAAGGATATAAATAAATATATACAACATAAGTATAAACTGAATTAATACAAATATATTCAAAGTAATTAGATACAAGGTAGTTTTGAAGGACGAGCAATAACATTTGGAAAGATCAGGAAAAAGCTTCCTTAGTGTCCTCTTAGTGTCCTCTATTTATCCTCACTCTTTTGAACTCTCCCTTGCAATAAAAAAACTTAAGCCAAACCAATTGGTATCACTTTACACATCAGTAAATCCTCATTTCTCTACTGAGAGGAAAAAAGGTATATTTCATCATTGTTTCATTGCTTATTATAATTATAATTCATATTTCTTTTGTGTTGTTTTAATTTACATTTATTGGCAATCATTATGTATTTTATTCTCTTTGTTCTGGCACATAGTAGACACTATGTGAATTCTTTCCTCCTTTCCTTTTCCCTTTATCAGTTTATGAGTCTTCTCTTGTTTCTTTGAATTTTTCTTGAAGTTAATTAGACTATTTCTTAATTCTGAGATCCTATTTAGTAAGCCCATTCTAAACCATAGCTTATTAGATCCCACATATAGGTTTTACATTTTACCAATCATTCAGGTGATACATAGTAAGTTTATAGAAAAAGTATTTTAATTATATGGCAATATAAATAGGGTAATAAATATTATTAATAATAAATAACTCTATTAATAATATAATGGTAATAAATAAATTAAAAGTTCCTTCTTCATTAAACCCTGAGTCTACTTTTTCTTAAAGAAATATACAGTCCATATGAAGAATCTGTGCCCTTTATAAGAACTATGTGTGAGTAGCCATATGTGAAGAACAGATGGGCATCCACATGTAAAGGGATGCACACAACAGGAAATACATGTGGCCTGGGATGCTTTAGTGCTTCCCATATGTTTTGTTGGTATCATCCTGTTCCCTTCTGTGCCTGTTGCCTTGCCAGGTGCTCTTCTCTACCAGGTACTGATGTCTGCTGCTTCCTGCCACATTCTGCTTTCCATTCCATTCTTCCAGATGTCATCATCTCTGACCCTTTTCAAGTTCAGGCCACTAGGGATGCTATGGTCATAGCTCTTTTATAAGCTCTTTCAGCTACCTTTACCACATTGCCTACCTGGCAGCCTGGTCTCTTCTGTATTCATGTTAAATGTCTCTTACAGTGAAATAATATCCTGTTGTAATGTACTAGTATTTCATTATATTTAAAATCCACAATTTTAATTCAGACTTAATTAATAAGTGAACACATTGTGCTTTGATGTTTTTTTACTATCACAAAAGAACTTTTATAAATGTTTTTGTATATGTAATACCATTCCCTCTGTTTTTTATCCCTCTTGGGATGTTTGCTCAGTAATAAGATAATCGTGTCAAAGGAAATGAACTATTTGGTGATTTTTTTCGAGCATAAACTATTTTCCAGAATGGCTGGACCAATTTAGGATATCATTAATTGTGTATTAGGGTGTCACCTCATATACCTAGATAAGCTCAAAATGGGTACATGATTTAGACATAATAGCTAACATCATAAGCAAATAATTAAAGGAAATGGAAGAAATTATCTCTTAGGTCTACAGATAAGGGAAGAGTTCATGAACAAACAAGAGATAGAGAGATTAATAGAGGGCAAAATGGTATTTTTATTATATGAAATTTTAAAATTTTGTACAAATAAACCCAATGCAGGTAAAATTAGAAAAAGAGAAGGAAATGGGAGAAACATCTTTATAGTAGGATTCTCTAATAAAGGTCAAATTTCTAAGACATATCAGGAACTGAATTCAACTTATAAGAAAAAGAACTATTTTCTTTCCTCCCTCTGTTAAAGTCAGGGAAGCTAAGTAGCATTGTGAATAGAGCTCTGGGCTTGGGGTCAGGAAGACCTTAGTTCAAATGTGACCTCAGACACTAGTTGTGTGACTCTGGGCAAGTTATTTGATCCTTTTTGCCTCAATGTCTTTATCTGTAGAGTGAGCTAGAGAAGGAAATGGCAAACTATTCAAGTATCTTTGCCAAGAAAACCCCAAATGAGGTCATGATTGAAAATGACTGAACAACAAACATTACATCACATTCATACACACACACACACACACACACACACACACACACACACACCCCTTGTCTTCAGTTGTTGGAAACTCATTGTGTTTCAAGTTTTTTGCTATTAAACTAATGCCAATACAAACATTTTTGTACAAGGTTGGTTTTTTTTTTTCATTTTGATCATTTCCTTGGGATATAAAGTGGTTCCAGTAATGGGATCTCTGGGTCAAAGGGTATGAACAGTTTAGGAACTTTTCTAGATTATAAAGTCTTCTAGAGATGAGCTATTTAAAGTCCTCAGAGATGGCTGATCTGTTTGCTTAGCCAATTTTTAGTTTTTCCGTTCTTGACTCAATGACAGAGGTGCTGGAGTATATCATAAATACATTTCTACAGTCAGATTATCACCTCATTAACAAGTTTGTTACATTCTGTGGGATTTGTGTGGGGATACCCCTCTCATACAGATTGTGAGAACAACAACAACAAATCTCATTTAAAAAAAGCCATTGCAGGGAAAGGAGCATTATCAATGAAGAAATAATACTCTAGATCAAGATGGATAGGACAGTGTTAACAGATAATAGGGAAGGCAGAACTACTCAACTCTCATTTTGCTTCTGTTTTCAAGGCTAAGAAGAATGATCCTTAAACAGGGAAGAACAAAATAAAAATGGTTAATGGGGAATTGGAACCTAAGTTAAGCTAGGACAAAGTAAAAGAACATTTATTTGCCCTTGTTGAATATAAGTCATTAGGCCCAGAGGAACTACAAGCTAGGGTATTGAAGGAACTGATTGTATGATGTGATTATTGAGTCTCTTAATTCCCTCTAAATTTTTTTGTAACATGGGAGAGGTGCCATAGGTCTGGAAAAGGACAAATGGTTTGATTTTTATTAATTAATTTTTTGTGGAGGCAATTGGGGTTAAGTGACTTGCCCAGGGTCACACAGCTAGGAAGTGTTAAGTGTCTCAGACCAGATTTGAACTCAGGTCCTCCTGACTTCAGGGCTGGTGCTCTATCCACTGTACCATCTAGCTGCCCCTGATCTTTAAAAATAGGATTAGGTTAAAGTCTTCAAAACAAGAGCCTTGATTCCTGGCAAAATTCTTTACTAAAGGGATGACATATGAACATGTAGAAAAGGAAAGAGTAGCCAAAAAACATCAACTTGATTTGATCAAGAACAAGTCAAACCAAACTAACCTTATTTCAATAGAGTAAGAGAATGCTGTAGTTTTACTTTGGGTCTTGCATTGCTTTGAGAGTCATTCATGCTGTCCTTGTGGAAAAGATGGAAAAATGGCAGCCAGATTATAATAAATTAGGTGGATTTAGCAATAATTGAATGATTTGAGTTGGAGAGAGGTATTTAGTATGGTCCCTCAGATGTCTGTCCATTGCCCTTTGATATTCCCATTTTTGTAAGTGACTTGAAAGAAAGCAAAGATGGTGTAGTCATTATATTTGCAGATGACACAAAATAGCAGGATAGAGGACAATTCAGAGGACAGAATCAGATTCTAAAAAAAAAGATCTAAGGCTAGAATTGTGGGCCAATTAAAATAAAATGAAATCTAATGAAGAATAACTGTAAGTCATAGACTCACGAATGTATGGAAACTTAAGCTTTGGATTTGGGGACTAAGTTTCCTTTAAAAAAGAAAAAAACTCATTTTTTCCATGTAGCTAACAATATTAGTGAAAACAGATGTTTGAATGACTTCCAGCAACTACCCAGAATCCTTTTCCAGATGTTTTCCACTCAAATACAGGTTTCTGCTAGTGGATTGGTTTGGTAATCTGATTTTTCATTCTTAAACTCTACTTGATTCCATGAAATATCCATGTATAAAGATCGTATTTACAACCAGCATTTATTTCATTTTTCTGGGCTTTTCTCTTTCTAATTCAAATCCTTTTTGGGAGAGATCTTGTTAGATTCATGTGGAGATGATGGGTTATTGTAAAAACAACAATAAATTTTGTGAAAAATTCCTTCTATAATTACTGGATAATTAATTAGTATTACGAATTTTCTTATGTTTTCATAAACTCTTTTGAATGCCTCTATTTTTCTTGATTTAAAAGAACCATGGTGGGATAATATTGTTAGAATTTCATCAATAATAAGCATGGGCTATCTTTAAGATATATATATATATATATATATACATATATATTCCTTGCTGTATTTAGTAGTACCAAATTATTGACACATATACAGAGTTCCCCCTAATGTTGTGGCAAGTTGGCTCTGAGCTTTTTAGGAGGTCCTTGGGGTTCAGTAACCATGTGTCTGGGTTGAGGGATGAGCTCTACCTAGTCTTAAAGAGACTTGAGATGCTCACATATCATCAGCCTTTATATCTACCAGTTGTATCAATTACTGTTGCCTTTCCCTTCACAATGTGATTACTTTTCCTTTTTCAAAATGGCCCATGATGTTTGTTTTAGGAATTGGAGGGAGAAGGGATTAAGTATTTATAGAGTGACTACTATGTGCTAAGTACTTTAAAACTATGATTTCATTTGATTCTCACAACAGCCTTGTCAGGTAGATGCTGTTATCATCATTGGAGGAAACTGAGGTTGACAGAAGTCAAGTGATTTAACCAGCATCATGCAGCTAATGAGTGACTGAGGGCAGATTTGAATTTCATTCTCCCTAACTCTAGACCCGGTGCTTTCTCAGCCAACCAGCTGCCTCAATTTAGCCAGATTTCACTTATGTGAAAATATGGAGTGGTCTCATTTGATTGATCGGCTTTGCCTTGGCAGAAACCTATTAGGAGAGGGTGTTCACAGTAGAAAGTGCCCCATCTGTTGTTGTTCAGCCATTTTTCAATCTTGGCTGATTTTTTGGGACTCCATTTCGGGCTTTTTTTGGGCAAAAATATAAAGTAATTTGCCATTTCCTTCTCTAGCTCATTTGACAGATGAAGAAACTGAGATAGACAGGGTTAAGCAATTTGTCCAAGGTCATATAACTAGTAATTGTCTGAGATCAGATTTGAACTCATGTTTCTCTCCAGGCCCATCTGCACTGGGCCACCTAGCTGCCTACCTGTTTAGTCCCAGATTTGGTTTGGTTGGTTTCTTTTTTTTTTAATTTAATTTTTTAAAATACATATTTCATTATGAATCATGTTGGGAGAGAAAATCAGAACAAAAGGGAAAAATGACAGGAGGGGGAAAAACAGAAAAAAATAAGTGAAGATACTATATTTTGATTTACATCCACAGCTCTTTTTCTGGATGTAGATGGCATTTTCTGTCCAAAGTCTATTGGGATTGCCTTGGATCACTGAACCACTGAGAAGAGCCAAATCTTTCATAGTTGATCATCCCACAATCTTGCTGTTACTGTGTACAATGTATGGTTGGTTCTGCTTGTTTCACTCAACATTAATTCATATAAATCTTCCCAGGTCTTTTTAAAATCAGTTTGCCCATCATTTTTCATAGAACAATAATATTCCATTATGTTCATATGTCACAACTTATTCAGCCATTCCCCAATTGATGTACATGTATCTATACATTTTCTAGGCCTAATTGATTTCTATAATAAACATTGATTGATGTTTGAGCTAAAATGTGATTTTCAAATTATGTTTCATAAAATTTTATAAAATGTCTTAACTTGGAGAATAGGCAGATATAAAATGGCATCTTCCTTAGTTTTCCTTCCCAATTATCTTTTTTTTTTTTGCTGAGGCAATTGGGGTTAAGTGACTTGCCCAGGGTCACACAGCTAGGGAATGTTAAGTGTCTGAGATCAGATTTGAACTTAGGTCCTCCTGACTTCAGTACTGGTGCTCTACCCACTGTACCACCTAGCTGCCCCCCTTCCCAATTATCTAAGCTCACTTTGGTTACCTTGCTGTGAGAGATGGGCAGAAATGGCATGCTTATTATATCTGGATGTACCCAGATTTCTTTTCTTTCAGAGCTTTTCTATTCTGACTTTCCACTGAAACATTTGGAAAAAAACATGGAATCCTATAGAAGACTTTCTAAATAGGGAATAGACATCAGGAGTTTGACAAGAAATGTTATATGCCTCTTTCTTCCTCACACTTGGAGAATTTGGCCCAGATAACTTCAGGGGTACAAAGAGAAACCTGTCCAGTTTTTGCCTAGCATCTGTGAAGTGGTGAATAGGGAAGGGAGAAGATGAATCATGTTTGGGTGAATGATTAAGACCAAAGCTAAAACATTTTTCTTTGTCTTCTCTTGGTACTATGCCTAGAGTTCTTGCTCCTAAAGGCATTTTTCTCAATCAAACATAAATTGTCCCAGGCCAGGAAATACAAGTATAAGCAGAGGTCCACCTGGGTTAGTACACTCCAGGACTGGGCATCCTCTCATATACTACCAATCTCCTTTGTCCTAAAGTCCTAAATTTAGTCTGTTCTCTATACAAATACAAAAGCTATAAGATCATAGGTCTATAGCAGTATTTTTTTAAACCTGGGATACTTTATTATTTTTTTAACAAAATATTTTATTTTTTTCAATTATATATAAAGATAGTTTTCAACATTCATTTTTATAAGATTTTGAATTCCAAATTTTTCTTCCTCTTTTCCCCATAAGATAGCAAGAAATCTGATATAAGTTATACATTGCAGTCATTAACCTTTGTTTTTTAAAATGTTGAGTTCCAAATTCTCTCTCTCCCTCCCTGGGCTCCCCCACTGAGAAGGCAAGCAATTTGATATAGGGTATATGTGTGCAGTCAAGCAAAATATTTCCATGTTAGTCATGTTGAGAAAGAAAACACAGAATTACCAAAAAAGCCCCCAGGAGAAATAAGTACTTAAAATAAAATTAAAGTAAAGTATGTTTAAATATGTATTCAGATTCCATCCATTCTTTTTTCTGGAAATCAATAGCAATTTCAATCATAAATCCTTCAGAATTGTCTTAAATCAATGTATTTCTTTTTTTTATACGGAAAATGATTTATTATTATGATCACTCATTAGTATTTAAGAACATGTAAATAAAATTCTTAAGATACAGAATAACATGTTTTTGTGAATAAAAATCAATGTATTTCTTAAAATAGCTAAGTCATTCACATCGATCATTATACAGTATTGCTGCTACTGTGTATAGTGCTTTCTTGCTTCTGTTCCTTTCATTTTGTAATCGATTCATATAAGTTTTCCAGAATTTTCTGAAAGCATACTCTTCATCATTTCTTATAGTGCAATAGTATTCCATCATTTCTTGTTCAGACATTCCCCATTTGGTAGGCATATATTCAATTTCCAATTCTTTATCACCACAAAAAGCTGCTATAAAATTTTTTTCTGCTCATAAGTTCGTTTCCTTTTAAAAAAAATCTCTTTATTGTTGTTATTGTTGGGCCAACTAGTATGCACAATTTTATAGTATTTTTGTGCCTAGTTCCAAATTGCTCTCTGGAACAGTTGGATCAGTTTATAACTCCACCAACAGTGCATCAGTGTTCCAATTTTTCCACACTCTTTCCAACATTTGTAATTTATTTTCTGTCATATTAGCCAATGTGCTAGATGTGAAGTGGTAGCTCACTTGTTTTAATTTGCATTTCTCTTATCAATAGTGATTTAGAGCATTTTTTCATATGACTTTAGATAGCTTTGATTTCTTAATCTGAAAACTGTCTGTTCATATCCTGTGACCATTTATTAATGGGGTATGACTTGCATTCTTATAGAATTTGACCAAGTTCTCTATATATTTTTAAAATGAGACTTTTATCAGAGATACTTGCTATAAAGATTGTTTTCTAGCTTTCTGCTTTCCTTCTAATCTTGGTTGCAAAACCAATGTGCAAAAACCTTTTAATTTTTATTATTTTTATTTTTTTAAATTTGATTTGCATAACATATGTGTGGGTAATTCTTCAACAATAACCCTTACATAGCTTTCCGTTACAAATTTTTCCCCCCAGCTCCCCACTCCTCCCCTAGATGGCAGGATATCCACTACATGTTAATTATGTTAAAATATTGGCAAATCGAATATATGTATACATATTTCCAAACTTATCATTGTTGTGCAAGAAAAATCTTATCTACACAAATGATATATCAGATAAAGGAAACACAATGTAAGCAAACATCAATCAAGGAGTATGAGAATGTTATGTTGTGGTCCACATTTCACATCCCTCTCTCTGGGTGTATATGGCTTTCTTCAGTGAACAATTGGAGGTGGAAAAACCTTTTAATTTAATGTAATGACAATTATCCATTTTGCAATTCACAATGTTCTCTCTTTAGTCATAAATTCTTCCCTTCTCCATAGATCTGATGGGTAAACTATTCCTTGCTTTCCTAATTTGCTTATGGTATCACTCCTTATGTCTAAATCATGTATTCATTTTGATCTTATCTTGGTATATTGTGTGAGATGTTGTTCTATACCTAGTTTGTGTCCTGTTGTTTTCCAGTTTTCCCAAACTTCTAGAAACTATAGACAATTATTTGGGTGATACTTTGGGTTGCTATTTATTTTATTTATATGTATGCACACATATGCATGTGTGCATGTACATATATGTTCACAGTGTGTGTGTGAAGAACAGGCTTCTAAGTAATCTGTAAACTTTTGAACTTTTATTTCTTAATCTTGACCCCTGTTGACTCAGTTTGGAAGACTGTATTTCTTCATATGAGTTCTCTATTTCTTTGACTTATACAATAGGTTTTGGAACATCAAGTATAGTTATATAGTCTTAATTATATTTTTACCTAAGCTTATCTTCAGTCCTACAAGGCAAGATAATAAAGTATTTCATGAAGTGTTGTTTCATGTTCCCTTTGGGTACACAATATCTTCTTTAAAGAAAACCATCAAACCGTCTTTCCATTGAACTACAGACATACTTAACACTTTTTGGTTTGACTTAAAGAGAATATATCAGTATGAATAGAGTTCATTATCAGTGATTATAGAAAAGACACATTTAGTGTAACAAAAGTTAAATATTTATGGAAAGGGGAAACAGTTTCTTTTTCTATTATTTTGGTTCTGTTACTGCAAAAGTAATAGAAAGACACATAGAACTCTGTTTTGTGGGTTGCAGTAGCCAAAGAAATACACAAGTTTCTAAGAACCCTGTTTGACTTATACTGGGAGTGGGATTTTCAGAAATTTTAATGAACCTCTCCAAAATTTAATAATAATAACATAATAATAAGAGAGAGAGAAACAGAGAGACACACAAAGAGAGACACAGAGAGAGAAAGAGAGAGAGAAAGAGACAGGGAGAAGAGGAGAGAGAAAAGAGAAAGGGGGGAAAGAAAGACACACACAGAGAGAAAGAGATAAAGGGAAAGAGAGGAAGAGAGAGGGGGAGAAAGGGAAGGAGAGAAAAAAGGAGAGAATGAAAGAAAGAGAGGGAGAGAGGGAAAAAAAGGAGAGAGAGACAGAAAGAGATAGAGAGGAGAAGAGAGAGAGGAAAGAGAGGGAAGAGAGCAGGGGGGAGGGGGAGGAGAGAAAGAGAGAGAGAGAGAGAGAGAGAGAGAGAGAGAGAGAGAGAGAGAGAGAGAGAGAGAGAGAGAGAGAGAGAGAGGTGTTGTAGTAGACAGCTCTGGAAGTCAGCAAGACTCATTTTCCAGAGTTCAAATCTGACCTCAGACATTTTCTAGTTGTGTGACCTGGATAAGTCACTTAATCTATTTTCCTCAGAGAGAAACACAAAGAGAGACACAGAGAGAGAAAGAGAAAGAGACAGAGGGAGAAGAGGAGAGAGAAAAGAGAAAGAGGGGGGAAAGAAAGACAGAGAAAGAGAGGGGGGGGAGGGGTAGGTGTTGTAGTAGACACCGTGCCAAGTCTGGCAGTCAGCAAGACTCATCTTCCTGAGTCAAATCTGACCTCAGACATTTTCTAGTTGTGTGACCTGGATAAGTCATTTAATCTCTCTTCCTCAGTTTCCTCAATTATTAAATGGGAATAATAATAGCACCAACTTCCCAGGATTATTATTAAAATCAAATGAGATAATATTAGTAAGTGCTTAGCTCAGGACCTGGCACATAGTAGGTACTTGTTTCCTCCAATCCCCTTATATAACACTTCAAGATTTACAAAGTGTTTTATATGTATTGCCTTGTCTGATTCTTACAACTTCTTTGGGAGGTAGATGCTTTTATTATCACCCTCATTGTAAAGATGGGGAAACTGAGACTGAGTTAGGTTAGGTGACATGTTCAGGATGAATTCAGGTTTTCCCAACTCTCAAATTCAATGCTCTGTCTAATACCTTGCCCAGCTGCCTACATTCCACTTCAAATTAGAAACAAAGCTATTTGTTTTCTTAAATGATTGAGCTAGAACAAAAACCAAAACCACAGAATATTCTGCAAATTTAGACAGAACCAAACAGATCTTCTTCAGAGTCCTTACTAGAGGCTGAACATCTCCACTTCCTCTTAGCAGAGCCCCTAGGACAGTAACAGTTTGACTTGGAAGTCAGACTTCATTCATGAACCTGGCTATTGATTTTTCTAAGAGTCTGGGAATATAATACACTTGTTATATTGGTAGGTGGTCAGGTATGTACTAGAACTTGTTCCTTCAGGTCAAGTAGAGTCTACTGTTAAATTTTTGGTGTCAGCATCAATCAATTAATTATTTAATTTGATTTTTTTTGTTGTTGTTGTCTGGTTCTATAGTTTTAGGTCCTAAATCCTTGTTTCAGATTTTTAAATCTTATGATTAAGTGGATAAAAACTCCCCAGATTGGACATTTTTGATGATACATAAGTATTTCTGCAATACTAAATCTGAATCTCCACAATGGTGAATAATCAGAACATAAGACGTAGGCAAGGTAAAGTCCAGAGCAAATGGGTAGAAAGGCTCTAAGAACAGATGCCCAGAGACCTGCCCAACTCCACCTTCTTGGGACTTTTTAGTGGGGAATGTCTTCTCTTGCAGGCAAGGAAAGAATATTTCTTTCTTTTTTTTTTTTAACAAAGCTTTTTGTTTTCATAATATATGCAAAGCTAGTTTTCAACATTAACCTTTGCAAATCCTTGTATTCCAAGTTTATTTTTCTCCCTCTTCCCCCAACTCTTCCTCTAGAAGGCAAGTAATCCAAAATATGTTAAACATGTGCAATTCTTCTATACATATTTCCGCAATTATCATTGTGGAATGATACGAGAAAAAAATCAGGGTCAAAAAGGAAAAAACTGAGAAAGAAAACAAACTGCAAACAAACAACAAAAAAAGTGAGAATACTATGTTGTGATCCATACATATGATTCACAGCCCTCCCTCTGAGTGCAGATGACTCTTTCCAACACAAGTCCATTGGAACTGGCCTGAATCACCTCACTGTTGAAAAGAGCCACGTCCATCAGAATTGATCATCATCACATAATCTTGTGTACAATGTTCTCTTGGTTCTACTCACTTCACTTAGCATCAATTCATGTAAGTCTCTCTAGGCTTTTCTGAAATCAAAGGAAGGAATAATTGTCTTTGAATGTCCAGCCCCTGGCACAGATAGAGTCTTGGTTCCTACATGGTTTTTAGCTAGGGTCAGCTACTTGGTTTGGTGGTCCATAAGGAGGCAGCTTGGTGAAGCTTGGCCAGTGTTCTGCCCTTTGATGGTGGATGACCCAGTTACTTGAATGAGAAGGTGGCTAATACTGGGAAGGAGGATTAAAGGGAAGGAACACATTTGGTTAATTATTAACCCTGATTTTTTCTTGTCTATAAGATGGACAGTGCTAGAAGTTAAATGTATCAGCAACAATGAGACCACAGAACTGAACCAGGAAGCTGGATATATAGCACACGTTTTTTTTTTTTTGTAATAAAGATTTCAGTGTTCTTTTTTCTCTGACTAGCATGTGAAGGATCATATTAGCAACAGGTGCAGAATCTGTCTCCCAAGGCTTTTGGAAAACATTTCCTGAGAATTCTAATTTTCTTTTTAAAATTTTTTTATTAAAGCTTTTTATTTGCATAACATATGTATGGGTAGTTCTTCAACATTGACCATTACAAAGCTTTCCATTACAAATTTTCCCCCCTATTCCCCTCCCCTCCCCTAGATGGCATGAAGTCTATTACATGTTAATTATATTAAAATATTTGACAAGTCAAATATATGTATACATGATTCTATACTTATCTTGCTGTGCAAGAACAATTATATCTACATGAACAAAAAATATCGGAGAAAGGAAACACAATGCAAGCAAACATTGATAGAGAGCATGAAAATGTTATGTTGTGGTCCACATTTCACATCCCTCTCTCTGGGTGTATATGGCTTTCTTCACTGAACAGTTGGAACTGGTTTGAAATATTTCATTGTTGAAGAGAGCCATGTCCATCAGAATTGATCATCATATAGTATTGTTGTTGCCATGTATAATGATCTCCTGATTTCATTTAGCATCAGTTCATGCAAGTCTCTCCAGTCCTTTCTGAAACCATCCTGCTGGTTGTTTCTTATAGAACAATAATATTCCATAACAGAATTCTAACTTTCTAAAAATCTTTTCTTATTTCTTATTGTATGTCTCTTCCTTCCCCCAACCTTACTTATCATGATCATTTTCCATTGACCACTCCCCTATCACAAAACCGCAAAATTAAGCAAAGTCTTAATTTTGTCTGATAAATGCTTCATCCTGCCTATGGTTCACCACTTATAATTGAGGCAGCTAAGTGGGAATGGGATGGATAGAATGTTGGACTTGGAATTGAAATCTCACTTCCGACATTTACTAGCTGTGTGACTGTAAGGGACACAAACTTTTTCATCCTCAGTTTTCTCATCTCTAAAATGGGCGATAATAATAGCTTCTATCTCTCAGGATTGTTGTGTGCATCAAATGAAATAAGCTATGTAAAGCACTTTGCTAACCTTGAAATGGTATATAAATGCTAGCTATCATTCTTGTTGTTGTTGTTATTAATCATCTCTTTATCAAGAGCACTGAAGTGTGTTTTACATTTTTTTTCTGGAGTCAAGATTGGACACTATATCTTTCAGTATTCTGTCTCTTTATATAATTTTGGTTGTTGTATAAATGGCTTTCCTTGTCTGTTCTGGATAATTTTATATAAACCTTCCTAAAGTTTTCTGTCTTCTTATTAATTCATTACATCTTACTACAAAGTAATTAATACTCTGTTAGATTTATGCTCCATTTTTTTCCAGTCACTCTCCAGTTAATAGGTGAGTGCCTACTTTGTAAAATTTGTTATTTGTAAGTTATCAAACTGTGCATACCCTTTGACCCAGCAGCATTTCTATTGGGCTTATATCCCAAAGAAATCATAAAGGAAGGAAAAGGCCCCACATGTGCAAGAATGTTTGTGGCAGCCCTTTTTGTAGTGGCTAGAAACTGGAAATTGAATAGATGCCCTTCAATTGGAGAATGGCTGAATAAATTATGGCATATGAATGTTATGGAATATTATTGTTCTGTAAGAAATGACCAGCAAGATGATTTCAGAGAGGCCTGGAGAGACTTACATGAACTGATGCTGAGTGAAATGAGCAGAACCAGGAGATCATTATACACGGCAACAACAGTACTATATGACAATTAATTCTGATGGACATGGCTCTCTTCAACAATGATATGTTTCAAACCACCTCCAATTGTTCACTGAAGAAAGCCATATACACCCAGAGAGAGGGATGCGAAATGTGGACCACAACATAACATTCTCATACTCCTTGATTGATGTTTGCTTACATTGTGTTTCCTTTATCTGATATATCGTTTGTGTAGATAAGATTTTTCTTGCACACCAATGATAAGTTTGGAAATATGTATACATATATTCGATTTGCCAATATTTTAACATAATTAACATGTAGTGGATATCCTGCCATCTAGGGGAGGGGTGGGGAGTTGGGGGGAAAAATTTGTAATGGAAAGCTATGTAAGGGTTATTGTTGAAGAATTACCCACACATATGTTATGCAAATAAAATAAAAATTAAAAAAAAATTTGTTATTTGTGACATTCTTAAGTCAGTGATTTAAAAAATGCTCCAGTTAGTTCCTCAGACTCGTTGTTGCTTCAGAGAAATCAAATGAACAAATATTTATTTCCCTTCCCACTATGCTAGGTAAGGTTCATGTGTGCATGTCAGGTAATGCTGGGATATAAATATATACAGGTTAATTTGCAGTGTGTGTGTATGTTGTGTGTGTGTGTGTGTGTGTGTGTGTGAAATCTTCAGTACCACATGATCTACATCTTAATTTATACTGATTGCTTTTAGTTGTCTATTTCAGATGGCAAAGTTAATAATTCTGGTGAAATGGGCAGTCTATAGATTCATTTAAAAAAAAATAATAAACTGCATGTCTCCCGCTAGTGGAAGGATTGAGGTCACTCAGGAAGCTTCCTGTGTTTTGTTGGTCCAGGTGTTCCAAGATCTGGGGACTGAGGTGCTCTCGGGAGCAGCCAAAGGCTACAACATCTGTCTCTTTGCTTATGGTCAGACAGGCTCGGGGAAAACATACACAATGATTGGGACCCCGGTGAGTGTCCTTGGCTTTTATGTTAATCTTCTGAGGAAAGTGAATTATTAATAAGTGTCAGCAAGGAGGGAAGCCCCATATCTATTCTTTCCATTTTTAAGACCATTTCTGGGAGTTTGGGTAGGGTGGAGGTCTGTATGGTCTCAATACAAAATAATTGATTTTTTTCTCCTTCTATCCAGGCTTCCTTGGGGTTAACACCACGAATATGCGAGGTATAGAAATCTCTTTTCAATCTGGACCCTTTGTCAAAGTAGGCCTCATTGCATAATCCTCTATATTGAAATCACAAGGGAAACACCTAATTTTCTGGTTTGTACAGGGCCTCTTCTCAAAGAAGGATGACTATTCCAACTCACTTCCATCCTGCAGGATAAGAGTAAGGTAAGAACTGGTCAAGTTTTGAGACCTAGAGCCTCCATTTCTATTTTATTTCAGGATCCCTCTCCTGTTTTCAGACACTCAAATGCTCAGGGCGACATAACACTTACACTTTTGCAGGGGGTATTAGTGAACGGGTCTCCTGTGCACCAGTCCAGCCCAGGTAATTAATCTTTGTTTTACCCTTCATGTGGTTGAAAGACTCTTGGTCTTTCTCTTCAAGCCTAGTCTTCCTCCAGCACTCAGAAACCTTGTATTACAATGTGAAAATGTGAGGGACAGCTGAGGAGGAAGGGTGTTCAACTTCTGAACTGCTAATGCCATAGCACCAAATATCTTTGGCCAGCATAGCATCCCAATAATAAGAGCGCATCTCACTGATACAATGCTTTAAAGTTACAGAATGATTTCCCCACACTGGAGCTTTATATGGTAGGTGTGTTTATTTGTACACACACACGTCATACAATTATATATATATATACGTATATGGATAAATAACAATATATGTACATACTATGTATATAAATATATGTGTATATGTTTCAGAAAAAAATATATTTCTTTTTGTTGCATAAAACTATTTTCTTCAAATCAATAGCATTTTCTTTAAACTAGTCTAAAACATTCTGACTACAGCTTTATGATTCCATTTGTTATTTGATCATTTTCAGTCACATTCAACTCTTGATGAACTTATTTGGGGTTTTCTTGACAAGATATTGGAGTGGTTTGCCATTTACTTCTCCAGATCATTTTATAGATGAGGAAACTGAGACAAACAAGGTTAAGTGACTTGGCTGGGATCACACAGCCAGTAAGTGTCTGAGGCCAGATTTGAACTTGGGAAGATGAATCTTCCTGACTCCAGGTCCAGTGCTCTATCACCTTATTAGTACTTATTAGTACTCCTAGTACTTCCTTATTTCTTCCTAACTTCAAAGAGAAAAATTCTCATCTCTTTTATTTTCTTGATTAATTTTCAAAATATCTGGGTTTATGACAGCCAAGACCTATGGCAAAGTCTTAAAACCACTGGTTTAAAGTTAGAAAAGATATTAGAGATCTAGATCAACTCCCTCATTTTATGGATGAGGAAACCAAGGCAAAGATTATGAATTACTTCTCAAGGCCACAGGATAACTAAGTGGCAAAATCTGGGAATTAAACCCTTTGGCTGCAAACCCAGCTCTCTTTCCATTGCTTCACACTAAGTCCATAGCATCCTTTATAGCTGTGAGTTATGACTTGCTAATGTAGTTTCTCTGTTTGTCTTTATCTCTCTATCCCTGTTTATCTGCCTCTGTGTGTGTGTTTGTCTGTCTCTATCTGTTTCTCCCTTTCCCCACCTCCACCCCCAAGAAGATCTTCTAGAAAAGAAAGCTTGTCGTTCTCTCTCACATTCTTTTCTGAAGCCTTTTTTTTTTCTTTCTAGCCACTGCTACAGTCCAATGCTCTGCCACATTTGTCATTATTCTGCAAGTTTAGGTTTGTAATTCTTAGGCTATTGGAGATAAAACAATCATTTTAAATCCTTGCTGTTTATTTTTTTTAATATTGTGTTTTGCTATTTTAATCAATAGTACCATCTCATGTCTGATCCCATGACAAATATTCTTGAGCAATCGAAGAGGAATGGACTTGGAGTCAGGACGCCTGCGTCCTACTTCTGGCTTTGCTACTAATTGAATGGCTTTGTCCCTCCTGACCTTGTAAATGAGGAGCTGGAGTGCATGACTTCTAAGGTTGTTTCTAGCTCAGTCTATAATTCCACCTGTCTTTTGGACTTTGTGGGCACAAAGTACTGCTTGATGGCCATGATACATAGTCCTTTTGAGTTTAAATTGCCTCCTGAGTGTTGAACTCCAATCTCTATGGAACT
The DNA here is from genome assembly GCA_023553655.1 of Myrmecobius fasciatus. Taxonomy (NCBI): domain Eukaryota; kingdom Metazoa; phylum Chordata; class Mammalia; order Dasyuromorphia; family Myrmecobiidae; genus Myrmecobius; species Myrmecobius fasciatus. The sequence goes on from JAJPUD010004457.1 coordinate 185,842, forward strand.
AAAAATCCTGTAAAGTAACAATAACAAATGTCATAAACTCTTTTTAAAATTCTGTTTACATTGATAGAATCCTTTAGTGTTATAAATCACTTTGACTTTTAGAACCATAGAATAATAGAGTTGGAAGAGCCCTTTATATTGTCTAGTCCATAGGTTATTAATCTTTTTTTTTTCTGGTGGCTGGACACAGGGACACATGCTTTTTCATCTTGCTATTGGAGAAACTGAGGCTGGTGAATCACTTGAGCTCAGAGTTCTTAATTGCAGTAAACTCCTTAAGAGCAAGGACTGTCATTTATGTTGTGTCTGGCACATAATGGTGATTAAAATGCTTGTTGACTGCAGTAGGACTAAAATTAATAAGGAGTTCTTACTAATTCTTACTAATTCTGGTAAGCTACTGAGAACTGCAAGAAATGCTTGTGTTAAGATGGGGGCTGCCTAAGGAGAGATAAACTGGGGGCAGCAGCTAGATGCTCAGTGGATAGAATACTGGCCCTGAAGTCAGGAGGACCTGAGTTTAAATCTGACCTCAGATACTTAACACTTTCCAGCTGTGTGACCCTGAGCAAGTCACTTAACCCCACTTGCCCCTCCCCCCCCAAAGAGGTAAAGTGGTCCAGGTCAGAAATGGAATTGGTCAAAGCTCCCATGAGCTAGGGAAATTTAGTCCCCAAAAGACAAACAAATCACTTTCATTTGTATCATAGACACCCCTCTCTCCCTAACCCAGGCAGTCTGGTGCAATCTATGGACCCTTTCTTAAAATAATGCATTTTTTAAAAAAAAAAATCATAATGGAAGGAATACTAAATTTCAGTTAAAAGTTGGTGAAAATAAAGATGTCAGTTTTTCCCATCCAAATTTGTAGATCTCCTGAAATCTAATTAAGAACCCCTAAGTTAGGTCAGCTTCTTTATTTCATTGTTGAGAGAACTGAGGGCTCCAAAAGTTAGTTACCCTCTGAATCTGTTGTTCTTTTCACATTTCAGACTGAACCCCTTTTATAGATAAACTAAAGGAGGAGCTAAAATGTTCAGAATCATAGTCATATTCAGAGACAGAACTGGACCTCAGTTTAAAGCCTGCTGATCTTTAGCACATCTTTTTTCCTGTTATACCAAGAATTAACACTACCATTTTATCTTTTTTTTCCCTCTAGTTTTCTTGAAATCTACAATGAGAGGGTACGGGATCTGCTAAAACAGTCTGATCAGAAAAAGCCCTATACCTTAAGGGTCAGGGAACACCCCCAAACAGGTCCTTATGTACAAGGTAAGACTATTAATATCAGCACCACATCTGTGCCATAAAAGCTATTTGGTAGTAATTTCTTCCCCATCTTCCCAAATAGTTTATGAAGTATTAGATTAATTTTTCTTTGAATGTTTGATAGAATCCCAGACTATTGTTTATTATGCACATCTCCAAATCTGTAGTCAGGGCCTGGGATAGAAAGACCTGGGAAGGGGAAGGGTGAGAACTCACATCCAGAATAAATTCCATAAGCCTTGAGATCTGAGACCAAAATGGCAGCTGGACTGTAGTCTAACATTTGATGTTATATGACTCCCCTGTCCATCACTCACTGTCAGTTTCAGTAGTTGGGGAGTGGAAGAAGTGTATTTGCAGGGGTATTTGTATAATGCTTTGCAGACTGTCAGCTACTATTGGGCCAAGTTCTGTTATCCACCTGGGAGGGTTGGGTTCCCTTATTTTCCTCCCTCTGGGGAGGAAAGTGAACACCTTTAGCCCTCTAGAGAGAAGCCACTTAAAATATATGGGCTTATAATAGCCAGCCTCTTGGGATAGAACTGGTGCCTCCTCAGCTTTATCTGTTTGGTGAATTGATGCCTTTGAGTGGAGTATGATTCTATTTAGATATACTCAAGGCAATTAGAGGAGTAATGATTTGGTGCAGTATCTATACTTTTCTTTTTGATATATGATGTTTATTTGTAATACACAAAGTACAATGTGAATGTTATTGTGGCCAAATGCTGGATTCTTCATGTGAAGTCAGTACCTGTTCATCTGACCAAATCATGGTATTTACTGATCCCATTAAATTGACCATGAACTCACTCTGTCATTAGCTCAGTGATTGAACAACAAAGGTTGGTGATGGAAACATTGGCTGTAAATTTTTTTTACAGTACAATACACACAGCAATCCCCCCCCCCCCGCCTCATTTTTCATTTCCTTATACTAGATTGAAATTAATGGAAATTTGGGAATGTAATCATTGCTACTCATTATTTTTTTTCTGAATATTAATTTGGGTTTCCTTTATGAAACTATGTGAGAATACACCGATTCCTTTTTTTTCAAACTCTCCATAAATATCGCTGATACAAGCTGCTTTCCCTTTTTTGGATATCACATAGATTGATTCCAGTGTATTATAAGCAATTCAGCATGCTTTTTGGAGCAAATTTTGGCTTTCTGCTAGAAAAGTATTTTTAAAAAGAAAAGAGCAATTAACTCATAAAAAAATACTTGCTTTGTGAAAAGCGTTAACTCTAGGAACTTAATACAGTGAATAAATGAATAAGTGAATGAATGATGAATGAATGAAAAACCATTTATTAAACACTGTCAAGCATTCTGCTAAATACTGGGGTTGCAAATACAAGTAGTCAACAATCAACAAGTGCTTATAAGTACTTAATATGTGCCACTGACTTGTGCTAAGCCCTAGAAATATAAAGAAAACATCCCTGCCTTCAAGGAGCTTATGGGCTAATATAGGAGAAACAACATAGATGAATCAGCAGTACCTATAAGATAAATACGAAAGTAAAGGCGATACCTGCCCTAAAGGAGATTCCATTCTATTGGAAGAGAGAACTCACATAGGAGAGTGATGACTAGGGAAGGTTTCTAAAGATTCAAAACATACTTTACAAAAATAAAAGCCACCAAGGGACAACATTACAAAAAACAACAATAGAATACTGATAGGGTTCTTACTTAGCTTACTTAGGGGTGGTGAGTGGAGTCTTAGTAGAGTAGAATGAGTAGATATGAAAAAGAAAAATAGTCCTTGCCCTCACAGAGTTACAGTCCAGTAGTGGAAGTAAGAAATATTCACATGAAAGGATAAGATACATGTTGGTAAATGTCAAATGGGTGCCCCATACAACAAGTGATCTATGAAATAAGAAGTGGTGGAACCATCTTGGATTAGGATGGTAGAGGGTTTCATGGGCTCAATGAATAAAGCCTTGAAGGATGACTAGATTCAGATCAGGGGAAATCATGGCAGATGACAGTAAAGGGAATGGGGAGGAATGATGTAAGCCAAGGAATATGGTAATAGGGATGGAGATAGGAATTCACCAAGTAATATAAGATTTGTCCAGCTAAGTAAGAACCCTATCAGTTTTCTGTTGTTGTTTTTTGTAATGTTGTCCCTTGGTGTCTTTTATTTTTGTAAAGTATGTTCTGAATCTCTAGAGCCATGTTTGCTATTTGGAATCAATTCAGTTTAGTTCAGTAAGTATACATTAAATACCCATTGGTACCTTAGGAGACAGAAAAACAAGAATAAAATAATATTTTAACTCTCAAAAATTTTATAGTATAGGTGGGGAGATGAAAAAATTCGCCTTTGTGTAAAATAATTAAATGACAATAGAATAGAATGTAGGATTAGGTACAAAAATTAATGGGATAGGTTTCTCTCGTTTCATTTGACTATTTAGGAATCCTCTCCATGTTTTGTTGAGGGAGGGATTTAACAAATTTTATTTTAGGATTGTTGAATACTTTGTTTTGTTTTCAAAAAGGAAAGAAATGGAAGCTTAAAAAGAGATCCACATTACTTTATGTTCTAGATTATGATTTCATGTAACAACATTTCATATTGATGGGCAACTGTAGGCTAACACAGGTGTGCTACAATGGAAAGAATCATGAATTTGAAGTCACAAGACCAGTGTTTAAATCCCAACTCTCTATCCCAAAGAGATCATAAAAAAGGGAAAAGGAGCCACATGTGCAAAATGTTCAAAGCAGCCCTTTCTATATTGGCAAGGAACTGGAAATTGAGTGGATACTCCTCAATCATGGAATGGCTGACTAAGTTATGATATATGAATGTAATGGAATATTATTTTTCTATAAGAAATGATGAGCAGGCTGATTTCAGAGAGGCCTGGAGACACTTACATGAACTGATGCTGAGTGAAGTAAGTGTAATCAACAGAACATTGTACACAGCAGCAAGGAAATTATGTGTTGGTCAACTGTGATGGACTTGGTTCTTTTCAACAATGAGGTAATGCAAGGCAGTTCCAATAGACTTGTGAGGAAAGAGCTATCCATGACAGAGAGAGAACTGTGGATCACAGCATAGTATTTTCACCTTTTTGTTGTTGTTGTAGGTGTTTATGTGTGTTTTTTTTTTCTTTCTCGTTTTTTTTTTCCCTTTTGATCTGATTTTTCTTGTGCAGCATGACGGATATGGAAATATGTTTAGAAGAATTACATATGTTAATCTATATAGGATTGCTTGCTGTCTAGAGGAGAGAAGAGGGGAGAAGAAAGGGAGAAAAATTTGGAACACAAAGTTTTCCAAAGGTGAATGTTGAAAACTATCTTTGCATGTACTTAGAAAAATAAAAAGCTATTATAACCAAAAAAAAATCCTAGCTGTCTACCTGAATGAAGTTGGGTACTTAACCTCAGTGAACTTCAGATTCCTTGTTTGTAAAATGAGAGCATTTGAGTTGTTCCAGTTTTAAATCTATGACTTTATTACTTAAATCAGTTAACAGTTTAGTCTCTGTGTTGGTAACTTTTAAGATGATAACTCAGAAAGATACATCATACCAGCTGAGACCTTGAGGAAGAGACAGGTATAAGCCGGAAGGCTTCTCTGTTTTCGCTGACATTCTCAACCTGAGATTTATCCCTCTTAGTGACCAATGTAAAAACTCTGATTCTGAATGAGTTAGAGAAGTCCTGATTCATCTCTGGAGTTTGTCTGGTTTGTTCCTGGTTTTGATTTTTTTTTAGGGGTTTGAGAGAAGGACCCAAAGAAGGGCTGCCAAATGGCAATTAAGGGCTGTTGGACAACTTCAGAAAGGAATTATAAATCTCTAGGAAGCAGGGAGCATGGCACTGATTTTTCCCTTTACCTCTCCCTCCTATCAAGTGGCAATCTAAGCAGCACTGTATGGAATATTCAGGGAGGAATGGCTCCTCTGGAGTGAGAGCTTGCTGAGCCCTTTTCAGGACTTCAAACTTGTTGATGAGTTAGGAGGATGTCTGCCCAGAATCTGTGAAGACTTCCCCAACAGAATGAGTGGATGAGAACAATTTGTTCCAGAGACCACGAAGGCAGCTGAAACAGGTACTGTGGAGTGCTTAGAGCTTGGTCAGCCTTTGAAAATGCCAAGGTCACCCACTATATCCTGGGCCAGTTACCAGTTAGCCTGACTTTTGTCTCACTACTGGACTTTGATGACTCTGGAAGACAGAGTAAGCCTGATAGTTCTGCCTCATTTAAATCTAAATCACAAAAAAAAAATCTAAATCACTCACAAGTCAAGAAGAACTTATCCCATAATGTCACTGGTCCTCTTCAAAATGAAAGAAAAACAATAAACAGCATCTTCCCTCTGTATGTTTTCAGCATACATTTCCATTTCTGTGGTGCCAGGGCATTTACCCATTGGTCTTTCCCTTCCCTTTCTCCATTATGGTCATTGTGAATTTGCTTATTATTTGCTTAAAGATAAAGATAAAAATGGACCAATTTTGCATAAACTTTATCAAAAACTTGGTATGTTTAATTTTTGAGGTAGGATTTTTTAAAGCAAAGTTTGCTCTAAAGTTTTTAATAAGTTTGGGTTAAATTTTAATTTTATTAGCCTGATGAATAAAAATAATGTCCTTTATGTTAGACCAGTCATTAAATATTCCTTGAAAAAAAATAAAATCCCCTAAATGTACTAATGAAATGTCCTCTGCATGCCTATGGAAGAAATTAAGACCTAGGGAGAGGCTGAGTGACTTACCAGGGTTCCTGTGGAGCAGGCAGAATCCTATTATTCCAAGTCCTGAATCTTTTCTGGGCATCCTCTGTAGTATGGCTTCCCTAGTAGTAGTACTTACGATTAACTAACGATTAACTCCGACTATCTAAATCATATACATCCTTTAAAGACCAACTTGAGGCCTATCTTCTTAGAGAGGGAGAATCACTCCAGCCCACAGTCATCTCTCACTCTCTCTTCTGCTTGCTTATATTTATTTTTCTTTTTTTCTCAATGGTATTTTATTTTTTCCAAAAATATGTAAAGATAGTTCATTTTTGTAAGACTTTGTGTTTCACATTTTTCTCCCTCCCTTACTTCCCTCCTCCCCAGCAAGAGGTTAAATATGTACAATCTTTTTAAACACATTTCTTCTTTTAAACCTATTTATTTATTTATTTAATAGTATTTTGTTTTTTCTAAATACATGTAAAAATAATTTTCATTTTTGTAAAACTTTGTGTTCCAAACTTTTCTCCCTCCTTCCCTCACCTTCTCCTTCCCCAAGACAGCAAGTAATCTGATATAAGTTAAATATGTGAAATTCTTCTAAACATTTTTCCATATTTGTAATGTAGTACAAAAAAAAATCAGACCAAAGGGGGAAAAAACCATGAAAAAGAAACAAAAATAGGTGCAATTACTGTGCTTTGGTCCACATTGTCTCCATAGATCTTTCTCTGGGTGTGATTGGCATTTTCCATCTCAAAAGTCTATTGGAATTGAAGGACAATTTATTGTGAATGTAACCATTTTACCTGGAAAGGTAGATTAGGGTTAAATTTTAAAGAATTTTAAATGCCCTTATAGGGAGTTTGATCTTTGATTCTAAGCTCAGCACTCTCCCCACTACACCACCTAGTTTCCTGTTAATTATAGTACTTATTGCTTTTACCATTCTCATTTGATACTTTATATATACTTAATATCCCAATATTGTTACCTGTGCTGTGATTTATGTGCTTTCTTGACACTGTCCTTAAAGAATAGGGGCTCTATTTTACTTCTTTGTAACCCATTTAGCACAGTGTTGATAGATACATTGTAGACACTTATAAAATACTTGTCAAATAAATGAATAAAGAAATGATTCAATGTCTGCTCAGCTGATCTTGTCTGCCAAAGGATGGTGTAAGTTGAACTTAACATATTATTTCTTTTCTTCCTCCTTTTATAAATTGAACAGGCTTATCTCAGCATGTGGTTACCAACTCTAAGCAGATAATTGGTCTCTTGGAAGAAGGTGTAGCAAACAGGTGATGGTTTTCTTTGTCACCTTCAACATTGTTTGGCCTGGGCTTTGGGTCTTTGTAAGCACAGATTGTCAAGGTTGATGATCTGGGTGTAAATACTCTTCTTGTTTTTTCATTTTTTGGGGGGAAGGGGCTAGGCAGTTAGGTCCTAGGTCACACACTAGGAAGTATTAAGTGTCTGAGGTCAGATTTGAACTCAGGTCCTCTTGACTCCAAAGTTGATGCTTTATCCACTGACCATCTAGCTGCTCCCAAGATTCTCTTTGTTGCTTCTGAAACTAGAGTTAGTTTTAGAATCATAGAATTTAGAGTTAGAAAGGATCATATATGAAATCACTAAAACAAATACTGTCATTTGACATAAGAAAACAAAAATGAGGCTCAGAGGGGAAATGAAATGGCCAAGATTATATAATTAATAGAACTAAGATTCAAACCAGGTCCTATGAAACCATATTAGGTTCCTTACTAATTTAATTCAATTAATTTAATTATTATTAATTTAATTGTAATGTTCACCAGTGAATTCAAGGCTTGGCTTTGCCGTCTCATAGCCCAAAAGCAAGATGATGGCCAAGTTGATTTTCCAAAGTTCTTTCTCTAGTTCTAATTTGTCATCCCTGTCTTTGAAATGTCTGGCAAGTCTTATCTTCCCATTTGTTCTGTTTCTGGGATTATCTTGGGAACTTTTGTTCTCCTCAGTTTTCAGAATGTTCTTATTCTTAACTGAGGGTTGAGCCATGATGCTGGAGTTATAGCTACCTTACCTACCTTGCTAGAAATTTCAAAGGCCTTAGAAGGTATGATAGAAGCTAGAATGGAGAAAGAACTTTGGAAAATCAGCTTGACCACCATCTTGCTTTCAGGTAAAAGCCTGATCCTGTTTGGGGGCTTCTTCCCTTATGATCCTACCCCAAAGTCTGGAACCTTTGATATTCTCAGTTTCAGTCCTAACATTTCACGTGCTTCCTCCATCTTCCCAAAGATTTCAGCATGTATATATTGTCATTGTCCTGTTGTCTTCCCTTAAATATGCAGGATCACAGCAGCTACCCATGTTCATGAGGCCAGCAGCAGATCCCATGCCATCTTCACCATCTACTATACACAGGTTGGTTACTTTTTCTTAAGCCTTTATGACTTTTCTTTCCCTTATATTCATCATTCTCATTTCTCTTCCCTTTCTTTCTCCTTCTTTTCTCAGATATTAACTTGCTTCTATATAGTAGATAGATGATTTGTAAATAGTCTAAACAAGCCACTGCATAGGGAGGGTAGCTGCGTGGTATAGTGGGTAAAGTGCTGAATCTGGGGTCAGAAAGATCTGAGTTTAAATTCTGACTCATTACCTGTCTGACCCTGGATGATTGGCCTCTCTGCCTCAGTTTCCTCATCTGTAAAATGGAGATTGTAATAGCACTTATATCCCAGGGCTATTGAGGTATTTATAAATGGAGTGCAAACATTAACAGGCTGTATAGATAAATATTCATTCTTGTTGTTGTTGCTGTTATTATTTTGATAATAATGGTTCATTTATGACACTTTATTTTTTGGAGCACTTTTATGTCCATTTTCCATTTTAAAGAGATAATAAAAATATACTCATAGCACGTGGGGATGCTCTATAGATCTTGTAAAGGAAGGATCCTCATCCTCCAAGAACTCACATTCAACGAACAAAGGCATTTTAGAAAAGGGATTCTTCCTACATGCCTCCTACCTGCAGTTGTATGCTATTGATTAAAAAAAAAAAAAACATACTAAGGTGGCACAGTGGAGAGCTCTGGGCTTGGAATCAGGAAGGCTCATTCTCATGAGTTGAATCTAGCCTCAGACACTTAATAGCTGTATGACCCTGGGCAAGTCATTTAATTTGTTTGCTTCAATCTCCTCATCTGTAACATGAGCTGGAGAAGGAAATGGCAATCAGTATCTTTGCTAAGAAAATCCCAAATGGGGTCATGAAGTGTCATGACTGAAATGAATTAACAATTACAATATCCTTAAGGACAGTTAGGCATTTTTTTTTTATTTTATAAAGCTTTTTATTTACAAAACATGAGTGATTTTTCTACATTGACCTTTGCAAAAACTTTTTTTCCCAAGCTTTTCCCCTCCTCCCCCCACCCTCACCCCTAGATAACAGGTAATCTAATACATGCCAAATAGGATAAATTATATGACAAATACAATACATGTATACATATCTATACAGTTATCTTACTGCACAAGAAACATCAGATCTAGAAAGAGAAGAAGAAAAAAAAACAACCTAAGAAGGAAAACAAAATGCATGGAAATATTCACAGAAAGCGTTAAAATGCTGTGTTGTGGTCCACACTCAGTTCCCACAGGCTTCTCTCTGGATGTATATGACTATCTTCATCACTGAATAATTGGAACTGGTTTGAATCACATCATTGTTGAAGAGAACCATGTCCATCAAAATTGATCATCGTATAGTCTGGTTGCTGTGTATAATGTTCTCCTGGTTCTGCTGATTTCACTCAGCATCAGTTCATGCAAGTCTCTCCAGGCCTCTCTGAAATCCTCCTGCTGGTCGTTTCTTGGCTTTTTGCTGAGGCAATTGGGGTTAAGTGACTCGCCCAGGGTCACACAGCTAGGAGATGTTAAGTGTCTGAGACCAGATTTGAACTCAGGTCCTCCTGACTTCAGGGCTGGTGCTCTACTGCTGGTCGTTTCTTACAGAACAATAATATTCCATAACATTCATATACCATAATTTATTCAGCCATTCTCCAATTGATGGGCATCCGTTCAATTTCCAGTTTCTTGCCACTACAAAAAGGGCTGCCACAAACATTTTTGCACATGTGGGTCCCTTTCCCTCCTTTAAAATCTCTTTGGGATATAGGCCCAGTAAAAACACTGCTGGGTCAAAGGGTATGCACAGTTTGATAACTTTTTGAGCATAGTTCCAAATTGCTCTCCAGAATGGTTGGATCCATTCACAGTTCCACCAACAATGTATCAGTGTCCCAGTTTTCCCACATCCCCTCCAACAGTTATCATTGTCATTTCCTGTCATTTTAGCCAATCTGACAGGTGTGTAGTGGTATCTCAGAGTTGTCTTAATTTGCATTTCTCTGATCAGTAGTGACTTGGAGCACCTTTTCATGTGACCGGAAATAGTTTCAATTTCTTCGTCTGAAAATTGTCTGTTCATATCTTTTGACTATTTATCAATTGGAGAATGGCTTGAATTCTTATATATTTGAGTCAATTCTCTATATATTTTAGAAATGAGGCCTTTATAAGAACCTTTGGATATAAAAATATTTTCCCAGTTTACTGCTACCCTTCTAATCTTGTCTGCATTCATTTTGTTTGTACAAAAACTTTTTAACTTGATATAGTCAAACTTATCTATTTTGTGATTAATGATGACCTCTAGTTCTTCTTTGGTCACAAATTCCTTCCCCCTCCACAGGTCTGAGAGGTAAACCATCCTACATTGTTCTAATTTGTTTATAATATCATTCTTTATGCCTAGATCATGAATCCATTTTGACCTTATCTTGGTATATGGTGTTAGGTGTGGGTCAATGCCTAATTTCTTCCATACTAGTTTCCAATTATCCCAG
>JAJPUD010004458.1:17571-28621 GCA_023553655.1 Myrmecobius fasciatus
GGGGGGGGCGGGGGCAATGAGCACCGAGCCGGGAATGTCATAGCTAGGGGAGGGGTGTTTGACGCAATGAGCACCGCGCTGGAGGAGTCACAGCGGGGGTGTGTATGACACAATGAGCACCGCGCCAGGGGGGAGAAGAGGGGGTCCCAACGTGGGGCGGGGGCAATGAGCACTGCGCCGGGGGTGTCATAGCAGGTGGGGGGAGTTGACGCAATGAGCACCACGCCGGGGGGGGAGTCACGGGGGGGGGATGTGATGCAATGAGCACCATGGGGGAAGGGGGGACTCGTCCTATTCCAAAGCAGGTAGGCCCCTCTGGGCAACTTGTCCAGGGTAATCCAAGCCAATGTGCACAGCGTGTCCCCAAAGTTTTAGTGCTGGCTTTAAGCTCTTAAAAAACAAAAGCCAGTTGTCACGTCATGGAGTGGAAATCGAGTCAGGTAATGCTTCAATCAGTAGGAATTAGTCTTTCAATGGCTTCCTTCAAATTGTTCAGGTGCACTAAATCACCCCCTCCGGTTCCCCACCCCCACCCCCACCCTCACCCTTCTCTTCCTAAGCCACAACTTTTTTCACCAACATTACTACTTTTTGAAATATTTCAACAAGACAATATGGTTATTTACCAAGTATTCCCATCACCCCTTGACAAGCCTCTTGTGCCCCCCAGAGGTGCTGAAATAATTCATACCCCAAATTGGAGACCTCCTAGTCTAATGGAAATAGCTTTAAATTGCCACAACATCCCAGATTCCCTTGTCACTCAAATCTTTGACCTTAGAGATCACTCTGTCCCATCCATTTGACAAATGAGAAAGCCAAGGTCCCAAGGCCCAAAGTGACAATTTAGGGTCATAAGCTAGTGAGCAACACAGCTTCACTGTCCACATAGGCCAAGCCAAATCCAGTCTCTTGATTCTTATTATGTTGCTTCCAGCGTTGGTGGAAGCACTTCATATAGCATCTCATTTGAGACTCCTAATAAAGACTACAAGTATTATTGTCACTGTTTTATAGGTGAGGAAATTGAGGCTCAGGATTATCACATCCCCTGATATCCCCTTTATATCTAATAGTAACTGGAATGAAATGAGAAGAGCTTATTCTTCCAACCTCCACTCGTACTAACAGGTTGGTTGCCCAGATGACAGACTATCATGGTTCTAAGGGTAGCCTTGAGTGGTTTGGAGGTGTCTTTCTTTTATTTTGTTTTTTTTTTAATTTAATTTTATTTTATTTTATTTTCCTTTATTAAAGCTTTTTATTTTTCAAAACATGCATGGACAATTCTTCAACATTAGCGCTTGCAAAACCCTGTGTTCCAATTCCCCCCCTTTCCCCACGCCCTCCCCTAGAAGGCAGGTAGTCCCATATATGTTAAACATGGTAGAATCCAACCTTGCCACACAAGAAAAATCAAAGCAAACCAGAAAAAAAAGAAGCAAAATAAAAAGCAAGCAAACAACAACAAAAAGAGTGAAAATGTTATGTTGTGAACCACACTCAGTTCCCACAGTCCTCTCTCTGGGTGTAGATGGCTCTCTTCATCACTGACCAACTGGAACTGGTTTGAATCATCTCATTGTTGAAGAGAGCCACATCCATCAGAATTGATCATTGTATAATCTTGTTGTTGCTGTGTATAATGGTTCTACTCACTTCACTCAGCCTCAGTTCCCATAAGTCTCTCCAGGCCTCTCTGAAATTATCTTGTTGGTCATTTCTTATAGAACAATAATATTCCATAACATTTCATATACTATAATTTATTCAGCCATTCCCCAACTGATGGGCATCCCCTCAGTTTCCAGTTCCTTGCCACTACAAAAAGGGCTGCCACAAACACTGTTGCACACGTGGGTCCCTTTCCTTTGGAGGTGTCTTTCTAATGCTGCAGCTCATAAGCCCTGACTACTGTGCTTCTCCCTACCATTCTTAAATGATGTTGATGAGCCAAACAGACTTAATTAGCTTTTGGAAATGAATATGTACTATAGTAGTAAAGTTGGTCTAAGACATATTCCCAAAAAGTCTGTGACATACTCTCCTACAAAGGGGAAAGTTCCCTTCCAAGTTCCAAAGTTCCCTTTCCAAGGGAAATTGGGCTCAAGTTTATAGCCCACATAGCAAAGGGATTAACTCACAGAAGTCCTTTTGTTTTCCTGAGGTATCATAGAGTTTTTTGTTTTGTTTTGTTTTGCTGTACTCCTTGTAGCTACTCTAATCTGTCTTTCCTTTTGAGTTCTAGTCTGTTCTTGCCTCCCAGTGCAGACACTGATGCTACCTACCTACAAGCATGCCTATGGGAAGCCCAAAATCCTCCAAACCCTTTGAAACTCAACACGCAATAGAGGTATTGGAGTGGGATGGGGGAGTGGAGAAGGCTAAGACTGAGGCTCAGGATGATCTCCCTCCCTCAAAATAAACAGTCAATCCCTTCTCAGGCTGAACTTAGCTAAAAGGCTTCTACTCAAATCTCTTGGGTTCCCAAATGGTCTGTTCTTTCATATAAAACTCACAGGGCCTGGCCAGCCTCGTCCGTTTATCACAATACACTTCCTCCATAGCAGCATTTCACATCACCTAATGGCTTTCAAAGATTGCTCCATTGATCAAGGACTTTCCACACTTAGTCTAAAGCCCAGCCCATGATGGATTTATTGATCATGATTCCCAACTAGTTCACACCACGGATTGATTTTTTTTTTCATCTGATAAAGAAAGGTATCAGGGCCAGCATTTTGTCACTTACTTCAAGTGGAGCTGGGTAATTGTTTGATTAACTAAATCAACCCTCATCTTTACATGATGATAATAATGGCCCATGGGATTACTGTGACCATGAGGTTTCGTATGAGGTGTTAGGCTACTCCATAAAAGGGTCCCAAATGGCCTTGGTACAATTTGAGAAAATCACTTGGTAAACAACAAGATCTTAAAGGACTGACTTGGGGCAGCTAGGTGGCGCAGTGGATAGAGCACCAGCCCTGAAGTCAGGAGGACCTGAGTTCAAATTTGGTCTCAGACACTTAACATTCCCTAGCTGTGTGACCCTGGGCAAGTCATTTAACCCCAATTGCCTCAGCAAAAAGCCAAAAAAAAAAAATCCACTAATTGAAGGACTGGCTTAATTTCAGAATTTTCCCTCATCCCCAACCCATACTCAATCTGATCTTGGTCCTTCCTTTTAAGTAGCAGACTTAGGGAGAGAAGAGGGATGAGGTGTCAGGAAAAGGAGGTATGAAGCTTCTCTCATGCTTAGCTTTGAAAGCCTCTCCCTCAAATACAGAAAGTTAGAAGGCAGGGAGTTTGAGGGAAATGTCTCTGACCACACATAACCCAGACTGCCCCTTATTTCACTGGGGAGTCCTTAGGACTTGTTGAAATGGTTGCAAATTGGACTTAGAAGATACGATTCCCTATTATTACAAGAACAGCGTGGCATAGTAAATATAATATTGTTCAAAGAGCTGGGTTCAAATTCTCTGGTGGTTGTTCAGTCATTTCAATCATGTCTGACTCTTGTGAGTCCTTAATTTGGGGTTTTCTTGGCAGAGATACAGAAGTGATTGGCCATTTCCTTCTCCAGCCCATTATATAGATGGAAAACTGAGGCAAACAGAGTGAAGTCACACAGCTAGGAAGTGTCTGAGGCTGGATTTGAACTTAGGAAGAGTTTTCCAACGTTCTGTGTCCTACAGCGCCACCTAGCCGCTGTTGACATTTATCAGCCATGGGCCTTATGAGTCTTTCTGACCCTCAGTTTTCTCATCTGTAAAATAATATCTATAGGACTTAATTCCTAAAACGATTATGAGGCTCCAATTCTACAGTGTCTGAAAAGCTCTTTGAAAACTCCAGGTTTGCCAGCTGCCCATCTGAGCACCCCTGGGCATCTCCTTTTCAGAAGGGGCACCCAGCTCCCACATCCTAGGCTATCTTCTTGCCTTTGCCTATCACTTTTCCTTGGTGTCGTCTTCCACTCATCTGAGGGAAGTGACTTCTAAATCACTATCTCGGCTGTCTGGTGTCTCCACCAAACTCCACTTGTACTTCTCTACTTGCCCCTTAAACAGACATCCTCCTGGATGGCCCATCTGCCTGTCAGACTCACTGGGCACAGTGGAAAGAGCACTCAGTCTGAGGATCCAAGTTCAAATCCTACTTCTCCTACTTATAACTTAGGAGACTACTTAGGCAAGTCACTTAGCCCTTCTTGGTCTGTTTCCACAACTATGTAATGATATATATACTAACCTCTAAAGTTTCCTTCTTGCTCTAAATCTCTGACTGAAATAGACCCCAGCAGGACTCTCCTTAGTTCCTGTGTGGGCACTTGACCACAGGGAACAGAAAAACAGGATGTGGTTGCCCAACCATCCAAATGCAGGGGGCTTTGGATATGGTCAACTGCCCGTTCAGCCAAGGACAGGAAGCTTGGGTCTCACTAAATGTTTCAGAATCTGGGACCCCAGCAGAGCTTTGTTAATCTCAAAGTCTTCTTAAGTCCCACCAATGGTGGAAGAGTAACCTCCCCTGGGAGGGCACACCATTGCCTTACTCTATAACTACCCATTACGAGCTACCTCCTCTGACCAACCAGTTCCCTGATGCTGTTTGCTTCTCTCCACTTTTATGATAATACAGCCCCTTCTTTTGAGAAACAGTCCGGCCTCTTCGTCATTCTTACTGGTCGAACTCGTAATCCCACTGCAATTCCATGTCCACAATGGAACCAGTCACCATCCCTGCTAATCCCTCCTCTCATTCTCCATCCTCCAGGTCACCTAGGTTGGTAAATTCTGAGTCACTCACTGTCTTCTTCCTCTTCCCCACCTCCCATAGTAGTTGCCAAGTGCTATCCATTCTATCTCCACAATATCTCCCAAATCCAACCCCTTCTCTCTACTCACATGACCACCACCATAGTTTAAACCTTCATATTCTTTCCTATCATCATGTCTACTTCCTGCTAAGTGCTTAATAAAAGTTTGTTGAAAGAATGCCATTTCTTTGTGCTGTTCCCAACAAACTACAGAATTGTCAACTCAGGGACAGCTAGGTGGCGCAATGGTTAGAGCACCAGCTCTGAAGTCAGGAGGGCCTGAGTTCAAATCTGCCCTCAGACAGTTAATACTTCCTAGCTATGTGACCCTGGGCAAGTCACTTACCCCAATTGCCTCAACACCAAAAAAAAAAAAAAAAAAAAAAAAGGAAGAAAGAAAAGAAAGAAAAAGAATTGTCAACTCAGCCAGGACCTGCCCTCAAGGAGTTTCATTCTAATGGAGCCATACAAAATCTCTCTCCTGGATGGTCCTACAAACCAGGGAGGTTCGTATATTGATCAAAACCAAGACAACTCAAATCATATACATTTTTGTTGGGGAAGTTTGCTTTGGAGGAGAATAGATGTGGGTGATTGATTCCTTGGATACATGTCCCTGGGGCCATCCAAACTTTTTATCTGTCCTGGTACAGGACCCTGAAAATCTTATTTTCTGGGAGAAGCCCTCCTGACATTGTCTTGGAGGGGCAAAAGTCCTTTACTCATCCCATTGTCAGGTCAGTCTTCTGTATGGCCCCAGAGTTTGTATCTAGGTATGAACCAGACAGACCTCCTAGGCTGGGGGAGGGAACTGACAGCTTGTGGGGGCATGAGCTGATGTGCTTCTACAAGAACCTTCATTTCCATGTAAAATGAGCCAGATTTGGGCTGAAGAACTGTTCAGAGAGGGATTGTAGGGAACACAGGAAAATTACGTTCTAGGGCATGAGACTTTGATTTGATGACAAGGATCAAATTTGAGTCTAGAAAATTGTTGATGAAGCATGTTTCACTCCTGTGGCAGAGACGTGGTGGAACACAGGTGAAAAATGAGGCATATACTGTCAGACATGGACAATGTTTCAACAGTTATGTTTAATTACAGGTGGAGGAGGAGGAAGAGGAGGAGGAGAAAAAGAAGGAAAAGGAGAAGGAAGGGGAAGAGAAAGAGGAGACAGTGGCAGCAGAGGAGGAGAAGTAGCAGCAGCAATTGACATTTACATAGCACCTTCTGTATACCAGGCTCTGAGATAAGTGCTTTACAATTACTATCTCAATCAACTAAAAAGCTACTAGAAACAATCCACAACTTTAGCAAAATTGCAGGACACAAAATAAATCCACAGAAATCATCAGCCTTTTTATGTTACCAACAAAATCCAATAGCAAGGGATACATAGAGAAATTCCATTTAAGGTAATTGATGATAATATAAAACATTTGGGAGTCTACCTGCCAAGGCAAAGTCAGGAACTCTATGAACACAATTACAAAACACTTTCCACACAAATAAAGTCAGATCTAATCAATTGGAAAAATATCAAGTGCTCATGGGTAGGCCGAATGAATAAAATAAAAACGACAATACTACCCAAACTAATCTACTTCTTCAGTGCCATACCAATCAAACTATAAAGAAATTATTTTACAGATTACAAATAATGACAAAGTTCATCATTAATTCAAGGGAATTAATGAAAAAAAATGCCAATGAAGGTGGCCTACCTGTACCAGATCTAAAACTATACTATAAAGCAGTGGTCATCAAAACCATTTGGTACTGGCTAAGAAACAGAGTAGTTGATCAGTGGAATAGGTTAGGGATCACAGTCAATTTTGATGGACATGGTTCTCTTCAACAATGATGTGATTCAAACCAGTTGTTCTGCGATGAAGATAGTCATATACATCCAGAGAGAGGCCTGTGGGAACTGAGAGTGAACCACAACCCAGCATTTTAATGCTTTCTGTGAATACTTCCATGCATTTTGTTTTCCTTCTTAGGTTGTTTTTTTTCTTCTTCTCTTTCTAGATCTGATGTTTCTTGTGCAGTAAGATAACTATAGATATGTATACATGTATTGGATTTGTTATATAATTTATCCTATTTAGCATGTATTAGATTACCTGTCATCTAGGGGTGGGGGGTGGGGGGAAGGAGGGGAAAAGCTTGGGAAAAAAAAGTTTTTGCAAAGGTCAATGTTTAAAGGTCACTCATGTTTTGTAAATAAAAAGCTTTATATAAAAATAAATAAATAGGTTAGGGATCACAGGACAAACTAGGTAATAACTTTAGCAATCTAGTGTTTGACAAACCCAAAGACCCCAGCTTTTGGGAAAAGAATTCACTATTTGACAAAAACTGTTGGGAAAATTGGAAACTAGTATGGAAGAAACTAGGCACTGACCCACTCCTAACACACTATATCAAGATAAGGTCGAAATGGGTTCATGATTTAGACATAAAGAGTGATATTATAAACAAATTAGAAGAAAATATAGTTTATCTCTCAGATCTGTGGAAAAGTCATGAATTTGTGGACAAGGAAGAACTGGATATCATTATTGAACAAAAAATAGATAATTTTGATTATATTAAGTTAAAAAGTTTTTGTACAAACAAAACTAATGCAGACAAGGTTAAAAGGGAAATAATAAATTTGGAAAACATTTTTACATTCAAAGGTTCTGATAAAGGCCTCATTTCTGAAGTACAGGGAGAATTGACTCAAATTTATAATCATTCAAGCCATTCTCCAACTGATAAATGGTCAAATGATACAAACAGACAATTTTCAGATAAAGAGATTGAAACTATTTCTAGTCATATGAAAAGGTGCTCTATATCACTATTGATCAGAGAAATGCAAATTAAGACAACTCTGAGAAGCCACTACACATCTGTCAGATTGGCTAAGATGGCAGGAAAAAATAATAACAAATGTTGGAGCAGATGTGGGAAAAATGGGACGCAGATACCTTATTGGTGGAGCTGTGAACAGATCCAGCCACTCTGAAGAGAAATTTGGAACTATGCCCAAAGGGCTATCAAACTGTGCATATCCTTTGATTCAGCATTGTCTCTACTGGGCCTCTATCCCAAAGAGATCTTAAAGGAGGGAAAAGGACCCACATGTGCAAAAACCATTTGTAGCAGCCCTTTTTGTAGTGGCAAGAAACTGAAAACTGAGTGGATGTCCATCAGTTGGAGAATGGCTGAATAAGTTATGGTATATGAGTGTTATAGAATATTATTTTTCTGTAAGAAATGATCAGCAGTATAATTTTAGAGAGGCCTGGAGAGACTTATGTAAACTGATGCTAAGTGAAGTTAGCAGAACCAGGAGATCATTGTACAGGGTGACAGCAAGATTATATGATGATTGATCCTGATGGATGTGGCCCTCTTCCATATGGAGATGATTCAAACCAGTTCCAATTGTTTAGTGATGAAGAGAGCCATCTACACCCAGAGAGAGGACTGTGGGAACTGAGTGTGGTTCACAACATAGTATTTTTACCTTTTTTATTGTTGTTTGCTTACTTTTTATTTTTTCTCATTTTTTTTCCTTTTTGATTTGATTTTTCTTATGCAAGATAAATGTATAACTATGTATGCATATATTGGACTTAAAATATATTTTACCATGTTTACCATGTATTGGATTACTTGCTATCTAGGGGAGGGGTGGGGAGAAGGGGGGAATTGGAACACAGGTTTTTGCAAGGGTTCATGTTGAAAAATTATCCATGCATATCTTTTGAAAATTAATAAGCTTGAGGGCAGCTAGTTGGTGTAGTGGATAGAGCACCAGACCTGAAGTCAGGAGGACTTGAGTTCAAATCTGCCCTCAGACACTTAACACTTCCTGGCTGTGTGACCGTGGGCAAGTCACTAGCCCCAATTGCCTCAGCAAAAAATAAATAAATAAATAAAAAGCTCTAATTAAAAAAAATGCCTGAAAAAAATTACTATCTCATTTGATCCTCACAATAAACCTAGGAGTAGGTGCTATTATTATCCCCATTTTACAGTTACAGAAACTGAGGCAGAGATTAAATGTCATACAGCTAGTAAATGTCTGAGGCCAGATTTGAACTCAGATTTTCCTGACTTTGGGCTTGATCTTTATCTTTTGCAAGTGCCACCTAATATGCCATACATCTGGGTCCCAATGAACACAAATAATGAATCCCCTAAAATGGTTGCACTATTTAAATCCATACTGCACACTTCCACTAAACTGGCACCAATTACCATGTTTCACATAATTATAGGTGCAAATGTGAATAAATGCAACCATTTCAAAGGATTTATTTATTGTTCTCATTAACGGAGACCTGGCCAGACTTCTTTGTTCCAGGGCAGGTTCTACTACAAATCTGTACTGGAAAATGGCAGAAATTATTTTTTTTTAAGATGCTAATAAAGCATTATTTAAAAAGAAATCTCCCGGGTTGAGAAGTCTTATCTAGGCTGGCTATTTGTTTCAGGGGATAGGGCCAGGGGTCTCAAAGCTTCTTTCTCACTGGGAATGTGAGAAACCTCTTGGCGGGATCTTATAGTAGAGGGCTCCCCCAAAGCTGTATTACCATCTGATGAAAAGATCTTCTCTAAAGCTCAGGTTTATTTTGGAAGCTTTGGAAGGAATTCTTGGGGAGTGCCCTAGAGCAAAGAAATATTTCATTGGTTCAAGAGAAAAACATGTAACGAAATAACTAAAGCAAACCCATACTCTCATGACCAAGAACGCTAGTAATTTTCCTGTGCTCCCACAATCCCGCTCTGTTTGAACCTTTTTTCAGGCCAAACCCAGCTCATTTTACATGGAAATGAAGATTCTTGGAGAAGCACATCGGCTCATGCCCCCACAAGCCGTCAGTGCCCTCTCCCCAGCCCAGGAGGCCTGTCTGGTTCATATCTAGATACAGGCTCTGGGTCCATATGAAAGACTGACCTGGCAATGGGGTGAGGAAGGGGGCTTTCCCCATGCAGAGGAAATAAGATTTTCAGAGTCCTGTACCAGGATAGATGAAAATTTGGCCCAAGGATGGCCCCGGGGATTTACGTCCAACCCAGCAATCATCCACATCTGTTCTCCGAAGCAAACTTCCCAATCAAACCAAAAATGTGTAGTGTCAGTCCATTAGACTGGGAGCTCCTTAATAGCAGGGACTTTTTTGATCTTTCTTTCTCTTATGTGCCGAGCACATAGTAGGTGCTTCATAAGTACTAGCTTACTGACAGTCTTCATGTCACCGGAAGAGGAGAAGGAACTAAAAGGGCACTGGCTGTCCCAGTCACTGGCCTCCAGGTACACTTGGCTAACTCTCAACCAAAGCCATCAGTAGGGTGGGACAGCTGAGGCTTTGTCCCGTAGCAAAAAAATGTACATGGCACTGACAGTTCTATTCCAGGCTGGCCCTCGTCTGCCTTGAAAGCTTGTGGTATCCCAGAAGTGCCTTCTCTACCCCAAGTGAGCTTCCCTTCTCCCACTACCCCCACCCTACCCAGGGTTACTTGTCCCAGGACTACCCCCCCACACCCAGGGTTACTTGCCCCAGATGTAAAAAGTACTATGATTCTGCTCTCAGTCCAACCATAATCAGCCTTTGTGACAGCTCCCAACTGGAAGCTTTTAGCAAATGGGCAGCTAGGTGGCAGCCTGGGTACACTGCTGGGCTTGGAGCCAGGATGACCTGAGTTTAAGTGCTGGCCAAATGGATTGACTTTGCACAGTCTCAGCGTCCTCCTCTGTAAATGACATAAGACTAGCACCTACTGCTCCCCGATTATTTTTAGGATCCTATGGAAAGTGCTTTGCAGAGCACTGGGTGAGTTAGGAGAGTAAGGGACATGGTCAGACCTGTTTTTAGAAGACTAATATGACATGTTCATATAGCAGCTGTGTAGAGGCTGAATTGGAGAAGGGAGAGATGGAAAGCAGGGAAACCAATTAGGCAATTGGGGGGGGGGCCTGAATTAGGGTGGTGTGGAGAGGTCATAAAACTCAGTCACTGGCTCTAAAGTAAGTAAGGGACAGAGAATTACAGATGACTTGGAAGGGGCAAAAATAGTGGTACCCTTAACAGAAAGAGGGAAGCTTGGAGGAGGACAGGTGTGTGGAGGGTCAAGGACAATCCATTCTGTTTGAGACCCGTTCAGAGGTGTGCTGGTAAACACTTAACAACCAGGTCTCCCTTCCTAAATTTAAAAAAAAAAAA
>JAJPUD010004458.1:38621-51949 GCA_023553655.1 Myrmecobius fasciatus
GGTCTGAGGCTGGTCGGGCTAGATTCGCACCAGGACCACGTTTTCAGCTGTTTTCGATCCACCCCCTTCCAAAGGCAGATCTGCCAAAGCACCTGCCCGCAAGCAGAGCAAAGTGGCCCAGGCGTCTCCCAGGGGCTTCCTGGGTGCCCAAAATCCGCCCCTCTATCGCAGCCCTGACTTCCGCCCCGGCTGGAGTCCGATCGCGACCAGAGGCCGATTTCCCCTGAGGCTAACCTTCTCCGGAGTTCTTTCAAGGTAGATCTTTTATAGAAGTGCGTTGTAGTCCAAATGCTTGGCGAGGACCTCACTCAGAAACCAGTTTTAAGGCTTACTATGTCTGGGTTTGAGGGAATGTCGGAGGGAGTTCACAGAGAAAGCTGTCAGCAGTTCGCCATCTTGGCTCCGCCCCCTCCCCAAGGATTTTTCAAAATAAGCTTCAGGTTTATCTTTCTGTCACAGCTGACCTGTTTTAGGTCTCTTCCCATTCCTTGCCTCCCATGTTAGAGAGATCATATCCCCATGAGCCCCATCTTCCTGGCCTGCAAATCACAGAGGCCCTTATGTATCACCCTGTAATTCTCCTCTGAAACCTCGGCCTTTTGGCACAGGAACCTAGTTAGCACTTTTTTAAAGAGTGTTTAATTCTGTATAGATAATGCAATTGAAAACAAAAGGAAACAGGTATAACCCCTCCCCTCTCTCTACATGCACACAGGCTGCTGACTTGGGATTTCATCAGCATGGAGACTTCCTCCACCCATGCAGATCCTCTGGAGTTACCTGGAACACTGAGAAATGAAGTGACTTGCACAGTGTTACTCAGCCAGTAACGGTCAAAGGCTCATCTTCCCGACTCCCAAGGCAGTACTCCATCATAGGCACTATGATGCCTCTCATGTATGCTTGAAGGCCTGAGGTGAGTGGGAAGCCCCTTGCTCAGAAGTAGGCCATTTCAGTCCTAGATGGGCTTAAATTTTAACTAAGTTTTCTTTTTTTATTACAGCTTTTTATTTACAAAACCTATGCATGGGTAATTTTTCAACACTGACCCTTGCAAAGCCTTCTGTTACAAATTTTCCCCTCCTTCCCCTCACCCCTTCCCTAGATGGCAGGTAGTCCAATACATTTAACTAAGTTTTCAAGCCTAAATCTGCCTGTCTCTGACTTCCACCCACTGCTCTTAATCCTGCTGGTAGGGCCAACCAATAAAGAATGAAGGACCAGAAAAAGGAGAAGGAGGAGGAAGAGAAAGAGAGAAGATGCTATCTAGGAGTGCGCTCCTATAGAAGAACAGATCGTCCAATTTATGGTTTTGTCATGGGCAAGACTTAGTGACACAAAATATTAATGCAGATGAAACCAAAAAGCAGGTCATAAACATTTGCTCTTTCTGCAAAATGGAGCCTCCTCCCATCTTGATTCCGGGAGGTCACATGACAAAGCACAGGCCCTTCCCTTCATCAGATAAGGGGGAAGCTGCAGGAGTCAAATGTTGCATTCACTGGTCTCTGTGCCTTTGTAAAGATTGGTTTGACTTTTAAAAAAATTCATTCAGTGCTTAAACAGCAACACACCTCATTTCCACATGCATAACAGAAGATAAAAAGGATTCTATATGAACCCATGAGTGTCCATTTCATGCTGCTTGTTTTTTTTTTTAATATATAATAAAGTCTACACATCTTGTTCCAAATCGCCCTGCTTATCTATGTTGCCTTGGGATCCATTCCCTCCTGAACATTTTGTTAAATGTTGCAATGGCCCTGTGTGTGTGTGTGTGTGTTTTTTAATAACCATTACAACGCACATTTAGATAGAACTTTGAGGTTTACAATGCAATTGTTCCCTCATTTGATCCTCACAATAACCCTGGAAGGTGGGTGCTTCTTTGTAATTCCCAGGTTGCAGAGGAGAAACTGAGTATGGCAGAGGGAAAGTGTAACTCCAGAGAATCTACATGAGTGGAGGAAGTCTCCAAGCTGATGAAATCCCAAATCAACAGCCTATGTGCACATTCGGAGACAGGGAAGGGTATACAAACTTTTTCCTTTTATTTCCAGTTGCATTATCTATACAGAATTAAACAGTCTTGGGAAAAATTGTTTACTAACTAACCATGACAAATGTCCTTAGTTTAAACTGTTGCAAAGATGCATCTCTTTGACAGACCTGGAGCAGTTATGTCTGCTTTGAAGGTTTCCACAAAGATGCAAGAAAAATTTTCCTCACGCTTTCTTTCTGCCCACTTATGGCAGTCAAGATTGACTGGGGGAATACAAGAGATGACCCAACAATTGATTCCCTCATCTTGATGGGAATATTTTCGAGTCCTTTTATAATTTTTATTCATAGGCATTTTGGAAGTTAACAAAAATATATATCCCTGTCAACTTTCTCTAGACCTTTTGATTTGGGCAAGTTCTCAAATTTGGGGTAAATAATTTAAAACTCTGAATATATGGGTCAGATTCTGAGACAGGATTTGTTGCAAGTTTTGATGAAGATTAAGGACAGAAGTATGACAAGTCTGAATTGGTTTCTAAGTGTTAGCTTGTAGTTACAAGTCTCCCATCTAAAGATAGAGATTGATGGTACCTAGAAATCCCAGACTGATTAAAAAAAAAAAAAAGCTCAAGTGTTGAATCCTATAAATAAAACTGAGTTTAAATCTGAAAAAAAAAATTAAAAAAATAAACTGTTGCAAAGGTTTCAGGGTAAAACTTCAGGGTGATAGATAGGGCCTCTTTGATTTTCTGGCCAGGACAGGCCACATGGGGATGTGATCACTCTAAGTAGAGAGAGCAGCCAACCTGGAGTCAGAAAACTTATTAAATGTTCAGTCACGTGACTGAACATCCATGAGGGACTCTTGGCAAAGTTATTGGAGTGATTTGCCATTTCCTTCTCTGGTGGAATAAGACAAACCAAGGCTAAGGGACTTGCCCAGGATCACACAGCTAGTGTCTGAGTTCAAATTTGAAGTCAGATCTTCTTGACTCCATGGCCAACATGCTCAATCCACTAAGCCACACAGTTGCCTCTATAAAGACCTGAATCCAAATCTAGCTTCAGATACCTGCTAGCTGTGTGACCCTTGGCAAATCAGTTCATCTGTTTGCCTCCACTGTAAATGGGGATAATAGCCACACCTATTTCCCAAGAAGATCAAAACACAAACTCAGACGAAAACAACAGTGTCAAAATGGCTACCTGTGAAATCTCAAAAGGGAATATGAATTGATTTCAAACCCCAAAATCCTTGGAAGAGCTCAAAAAGGATTTTAAAAATCAAATAAATGAGGTAGAAGAAAATTGGGAAAAGAAATGAGAAATATTCAAGAGAGAGTCAACAACTTAGAAAAGGAAGGGTAAAATTGAAGAAAACAATTCCCTAACCTATTATGTACAAAAATATTTATAGCATCTCTTTTCTCAGGACAAAGAACTGGAAATTGAAGGGATGCCCATGAATTAGAGAATGGCTGAATAAACTGTGATATGTGACTATAATGGAATACTATTGTTCTATAAGAAATGATGAGCGGGGGAGGGGGGGAGGAGGGAAATCAGCTGGATCCTATAGGAGATAGAGCATCCACCCTGAAGTCAGGAAGCCTTGGGTTTAAATCTGACCTCAGATATTTGACATTTACTAGCTGTGTGGCCCTGGGCAAGTAACTTAACGGTGAATGCCTTGCAAGGAATAAAAAAAAAATTAAATAACTATTAATTAGAGAAATGCAAATTAAAACAACTCTAAGGTACCATCTCACACCTATCAGATTGGCTAACATGACAGAAAAAGATAACAATAAATGTGGGAGGGGATGTGGAGAAACTGGGACATTAATGCCTTATTGGTGGAGTTGTGACAACAATTCTGGAGAGGAATCTGAAACTATGCCCAAAGGACTATAAAACTGTATATACCCTTTGACCCAGCAGTGCCACTGCTGGGTCCATATCCCAAAGAGATCATAAAAGAAAGGGAAAGACCCACATGGGCAAAAATGTTTGTAGCAACACTTTTTGTGGTGGCAAAGAATTGGAAAATGAGTATATGCCCATCAATTGGAGAATGGCTGAAAAAGTTATAGTATTTGAAAGTAATAGAATATTATTGTTCTATAAAAAATGATGAAAAGGCTGATTTCAGAAAAGCCTGGAAAGACTTTCATGAACCACTGATGCTGAGTAAAGCAAGCAGAACTGGGAAAACATACAAAGCAACAGTAAGATTGTGTGATGATCAACTATGATAGACTTAGCTCTTCTCAGCAATTCAGTGATTCAAGGCAATTTCAATAAAATTTGGATGGAAAATATCATCTGCATCCAGAGATACAACTATGAAGACTGGATATGGATCGAAGCATACTATTTTCACTTTTTTTCCTTCTATTTTTTTTTCTTTCTTATGGTTTTTCCCTTTTTTGTTTTGATTTTTCTTTCCCAACATGACATGTGGAAATATGCAAAAAGTGAATGTACATGTATAACCTTAAAAAAAAGAAAATATATATAAAAAAGAAAAGAAATGATGAGCAAGATCCTCTCAGAAAAACCTGAAAAGTCCTCCATGAGCTCATGAAAAATTAAATGTACTGTATACAAAGTAATAACAATGTTGTGGGATGATCAGCTACAAATGACTGCTATTCTCAGCAATACAATGTTCCAAGACTAATCTGAAGGATTTATGATTCCAAACTTCTATCCATACCCAGAAACAGAACTAATTGTGTCTGAATACAGATCGACACATATTTAAAAAAAAAAAAAACTTTTTCTTGAGGATTTTTTTTGGGGGGGGGGAGAAATGTATGTTTTCTTTTGCAATGTGACTTTTATGGAAATGTTTTGTATAACTTTACAGGGGCCTTCTCAGTGGGAGTGGGGGAAGGAGGAAGGGAGAGAATCTGGAACTCAAAGTTGTTTTTTTTTAAAATGGTAAAAATATATGTAAATCCAATATGGACATGCGTATTCATACAATTTATCTTGCTACACAAGAAGGGAAAAGGAGGGAAAAATGAGAAAGAAAATAAAATTCAAGCAAACAACAACAAAAGAAGTGAAAATGCTATGTTGTAATTCACACTCAGTTCCCACAGTCCTCTCTCTGGGGGCAGATGGATTTCTTCATCAGAAGATCATTGGAACTGGTCTGAATCGTCTCATTGTTGACGAGAACCACGTCCATCAGAATTGATCATCGTATAATCTTTCTGTTGCTGTGTACAATGATCTCCTGGTTCTGCTCATTTCACTCAGCATCAGTTCATGCAAGTCTCTCCAGGCCTCTCTGAAATCATCCTGCTGGTCTTTTCTTATAAAACAATAATATTCCATCACATTCATATACCATAACTTATTCAGCCATTCTCCAACTGATGGGCATCCATTCAATTTCCAGCTCCCTGCCACTACAAAAAAGGGCTGCCACAGTTTTGCACACATGGGTCCCTTTCCCTCCTTTATGATCTCTATGGGATATGAGCCCAGTAGAAACACTGCTGGGTCAAAGGGTATGCACAGTTTGAAAAACTTTTGAGCATAGTAGAACTCAAAGTTTTAAAAAACTTTGTTTTACATGTACCTGGGAAAAATAAAATATTCTTAAAAGAAAAAAAAGAAAACAATTTCTCAAAAAATACAATTGACTAAATTGGGGAAAAAAACCTACTGAAAAAAACAACTCCTTAAAAAGTAGAAATGACCAAATAGAGAAGGAAATACAAAAATTAACTAGAGAAAATAATTCATTAAAAAATTAGAATTGAGCAAGTAGAAGCCAATGATTTTATGAGACATCAAGAATGAGTCAAACAATCAAAAGAATCAAAAAGAAAATGCAAAATACCTCACTGTAAAAAAAAAAAAAACAACTACTAAAAAAACCCAAAAGAATTGTACATATTTAGCCTATATTGGTTTGCTTGCTGTCTGGAGGAGGGGAGGGGAGAGGAAGGAGGGAGAAAATTTTGCAACACAGGTTTTACAGAGATGAATCTTGAAAATTATCTTTGCATGTATTTTGAAAAATAAAAAGCTATTATTACTTTAAAAAACTGACCTGGAAAGTAGATCTGGGAGAGAGAATTATTGGAATTATTGGACTACCTGAAAGCCATGATCAAAAAAAAAGAATCTGGACAACATTTTTCAAGAAATTATCCAGGACAATTGCCCCCAACATCCCATAACCTGAGGGTATGATAGTAAATGAAAAAATCCACTAATCATCTCCTGAAAGAGATTGCAAAATGGAAACTCTAAGGAATATTATAATCAAATTTCAGATCAGGTCAAGGAGAAAATATTGCAAATAGCCAGAAAGAAACGCTTCAAATATCAAGGAGCCATAGCTGGGATTACATAGCTACATTAAAGGATCAAAGGGCTTAGAATATGGTATTCTGGTAGGCAAAGGAGCTTGGATTACAACCAAGAATCAACTACCCAATAAAACTGAGTATAATCTTTCAGGGAAGAAGGTGGATAATCAGTGAAATAGGGGACATTCAAACTGGTTTTTTAAAAGACTATAGCTGAACAGAAAATTTAATCTTCAAGTACAAGACTCGAGAGAAGCATAAAAAAAGTAAATGGGAAAGAAAAAAAAGAAAACATGTTACTCAATAAGGTTAAACTGTTTACATCCCTTTGTGGAAATATGATACTTGTAACTCTTAAGAACTGAATTTCTATTAGGGCAGTTTAGAAGTAATATATATAGGCAGTCTGGGTATAAGTTGACTTTGATATAATGATTTTTAAAAATAAGTGGTAAAGAAAAGGATTATACTGGGAGAAGAGGAAGGGGGGCAGAATAGGATAATTTACATCACACGAAGAGGGGCAAAAGGCCTATTATAAGAGAGGGAGGATGATCGTTGTTTGAACTTTAATCTCATTAGATTTGACTCAAAGAGAGAATAGCAAACACACACAATTAGGTATAGAAATTTATCTTACCCTATAGAGAAGTAGGAGGGAAAAGGGGAAAGAAAGGTGTGTGGGGGGGTGCTGATAGAAGAGACATATACCTAAGAGAAGCAGTGGTCAGAAGCAAAACACTGTTGAGGAGGGACAGGGTAAAAGGAGAGAGAAAAGTATAAATGGGGTGGGGGGAATAAGATGGAGGGAAATAGACAGTAATCATAACTGTATGAATGGGATAAACTCTCTCATAAAACAGAAGCAGATAGCAAAGTAGATTAAAAACCAGAATTCTACAATATCTTGTTTACAAGAAAACATATTTGAAGCAGAGGGATACAGGCAGAGTACTGGTAAAAGTAAAAGTAAAAAACAAAAGCAGGTGTAGCACACCTGATCTCAGAAAAAAAAAAGTAAAAATAGATCTAACTAAAGATATAGGGAATGAAACTACATCTTGCTAAAAGATACCGTAGACAATGAAGTAATATCAATACCAAACATATATGCACCAAAGTTTTAAAGTATTCAAATTCTTAGAGAAGCAAATTATGGGAAGAAAAGCACATCAGTGGGGAACCTTCCCCTCTAAGAACTACATAATTCTAATCACAAAATAAACAAGAAAGAAGGTAAGGAAGTGAATAGAATTTTAGTAAAGTTAGATATGAAAAACCTCTGGAAAAAACTGAATGGGGATAGAAAGGGATATATCTTTTTCTCAGCAGTACATGCACCTACACAAAAACTGACCATTCATTAAAGCATAAAAACCTCACCTCACAATCAAATGCAGAGAAGCAGAAATATGAAATACATTCTTTTCAGATCACAACTCAATAAAAATTACTTGTAATACAGGTCACTAAAAGATAGGTTAAAAATTAATTGGAAACAAAATAATCTAATCCTAAAGAATGAGTGGGTCAAACAACAAATCATAGAAACAATCAATAATTTCATCAAAGTGAATGACAATAATGAGACACTATACCAAAATTTATGGGATGCAGCCAAAGAAGTACTTATGGGAAAATGTTATAATTCTAAATGCTTACATGAATAAACTAGAGAAAGAACATATCAATGACTTGGACATGTAACTAAAAAAGCTAGAAAAAGAACAAATTAAAAATCCCCAATTAAATGCCAAATTAGAAATTCTGAAACTCAAGGGAGAGATTAATAAAATTGAAAGTAAGAAAATTGTTGAACTAATAAATAAAACTAAAAGCTTGTTTTATGAAAAAAAATTAGGTAAACCTTTTTTTTAAACTTTGATTTTTAAAAGAAAGAAGAAAACTACCAGTATCAAAAAACAAAGAATGAATTCACCACCAATAAAGAGTAAATTCAAGCACTATTTAGGGCCTTTTTTGCCCAACTTTATGCCAATAAAGATGACAATCTAAGTGAAATAAAGGAGCAATTGCCCAGATTAACAGAAGAGGAAATAAGATAACTAAATAACCCTATTTCAGAAAAAGAAGTTGAACAAGCCATCAGTGAATGCCCTAAGAAAAAATCTCCAGGGCCAGATGGATTTACAGGTGAATTCTACCAAACCTTTAAAGAACAATTAATTCCAGTACTATATAAACTATTTGGAAAAGTAGCCAAAGAAAAAAGCCCTACCAAATTCCCTTTACAACACAGAGATAGCACTGATACTTAAAATAGGAAGAGCCAAAACAGAGAAAGAAAATTATAGATCAGTTTCCCCAATGAATATTGATGCACAGATTTTAAATGAAATAGTAGCAAGGAGATTACAGCAATTTATCAGAAAGATAATACACTATGGCCAGCTGGGATTTTTATGCCAGGAACACAAGACTAATTCAATACTGGGAAAACTATTGGCATAATTGACTATATTGACAAAAACTAACACAAATCATATGATTATCTCAAAGGATGTAGAAAAAGCTTTAACAATAACCGAAGAAAAAGAAATTGAAGGAATTAGAATAGGCAATGAGGAAATGAAACTATCACCCTTTGCAGATGATATAATGTTATACTTTGAGAATCCTAAGGAACTAAAAAACTACTTAAGATAATTAACAATTTTAGCAAAATTGTAGGATGTAAAATAAATCCACATAAATCATCAGTATTGCTTTGTGTCCTCAAAAAATCCCAGCAGCAAGAAATAGAAGGAGAAATTCCATTTAAAATAATTGTAGACTATATGAAATATCTGGGAGTCTACCTGCCAAAACAAACCCAGGAACTCTAGGAACATAATTACAAAACACTTTTCACACAAGTAAAGTCCTCAGGTCTAAACAACTGGGGAAATATCAATTGCTCATGGCTGAACTAATATAATACAAATGACATTTCTACCTAAATTAATTTCCTTATTCAGTGCCCTATCACTCAAAGTACCAAAAATGTACTTTATAGAACTAGAAAAAATAATAACAAAATTCATTTGGAAAAACAAAAGGTCAAAAATATCAAGGGAGTTAATGAGAAAATGCAAAAGAAGGTGGCCTAGCCATACCAGGTCTAAAATTATATTGTAAAGCAGCAATCATCAGAACGATTTGAAATCAAATGGTGGATGAGGAATAGGTTAGGCAGACAAGCCATGCTGGTAAATGACTATAGCAAACTACTGTTTGATAAACCCAAAGACTCTTTGATCCAGCAGTGTCACTACTAGCTCTGTATCCCAAAGAGATCATAAAAAAGGGAACGTATCCACATGTACAAAAATATGCACAGGAACTCTCTTTGGGGTGGCAAATAATTGGAAATCAAGGCGATGCCCATCAACTGGGGAATGACTGAAACAATCTGTGGGATATGAATGTAGTGAAATCCTACTGTGCTATAAGAAATGATGAACAGGTGGATTTGAAAAAAATCTGGACTTACACAAATTGATACTGAGTGATACTGATACAGAAGCAGGAGAAAATTGTACACAGTAACAGCAACACTGTACAGTGATCAACAATGAGAGACCTAGCTCTTCTCAACAATACAATGATCCGAGGCAATTCCAAAAGGCTCATGATAGAAAATGCCCTCCACATCAGAGAAAGCACTATGGAGTCTGAATGCCGATCAAAACATAGAATTTTCAGTTTTTTAATTTTTTTGTTGTTGTTATTGTCTTTTTTTCTTTCTTGTGGTTTTTCCCTTCGGTTCTGATTCTTCTTTCTCAACATGATTAATGTGGAAATATGTTTCATATGATTGTACATCTAAAACCTATGTCAGATTGCTTGCTGTCTTGGAGAGGGGGGAAGTGAAGGAGGGAAGGAGAAAATTTTGGGACTCAACATTTTACAAAAGTGAATGCTACCTGCAGTCAGGAAGACCTGAGTTCAAATTAGGCCTCTGCTACTTGACACTAACTAGCCGTGTGACCCTGGGTAAATCACTCAACCCTGATTTCCTTGCCAGAAAAAAAAAGTGAATGTTGAAAACTAAGTTTATATGTGACTGAAAAATAAAATAAAATACTATTAAGTGGGAGGGAACCTTTGATTGATTGATTCCATAATGGTATTTGGATCTCGTTCACACCCAGTTTTTACTTTTGCCAGGATGACTGAATCAAGAAGTCTGGGGTCTATAATTATTAAAATAGGGGTATGAGATGCCCCTTTTACATTGGTATTTAATCGTGTAAATATATTCCATTTCCTTCTCAATAGTAAAGAATCTTAGATTAGACATTTCTTAATTGTGTGACCCCGAGCAAGCCGCTTAGCCCTATTTGCCTCAGTTTCCTTATTTATAAAATGAGCTGGAGAGGAAAAAGCAAAGCACTCCAATATCTTTGCCAAGAAAACTCCAAATGGGATCTCAAAGAGTCAGACTGAAATGACTGAGCAATGTTGTACAAACACCTCAAAACCTCCTTTGGTTGCTGAGGTCCCAATCTCTCAAAGACCTCAGCTCTCTTTTAAAAAGAGAAATTTGGAGGGGTTTGAAAAACGATTGTACCTCAGTAGATGCTGAGTTCCCTCCCACTGGAGGTCTTGAAGCAGAGGCTGAATGGTCTTTGGGGGCCCAAGCCCCTTTCTACTTCTTGTTTACCTAAGGGAACACTTTCTCTGCCCCAGATTCTTGTCCTTGGTCCTGAGAGGAATACAAAGAATAATGACTTTAGGCCCTAGAGTTTGCCATCCAGAACAAGGAGGGGGTCTATAAGCTTGTTTTGAAAAAGATGTTTTGGCAAATTATTTCCTTTTCAATCTTACTATTTTATTTTATGCATTAAAAGTATTATTCTACATTATTAAAAATATAAGAAAGAGTCCGTAATTATTCCCAGACTGCCAGAGGAGGGGGGCAGCAAATGCTTGCATGGCCAAAGAAAAAGGTCAGGAACCCCTACATTCAAAGCTCAATATGTTCCCTGGATTCTCAGAATTGGAACATAAAGCACCGTTCAGAAAATAATAACAGCCCTCGGCAATGCTTCCTGGGAAAGAGCATTAAAAGGACTGCTTCCTGACCATTAATTTGAGCCAATTACCCTAGCCATGTATAGGCTTATGTACCTATGTCATAAAGGTAATTGGGACTTGCTTAAAAGGGAGGCAGTGGCTTTTAGAAACCAGCAAAGCAATGAAAAGGTTGTCATGACAGTGATTTGGTAAGAAGACAAACAGAAAACAGACACGGATGGTTCCAGGATAAAAGCTTTTGTAAAAGCTGGCTTGCAGGAGATGGCAAAAAGGACAGAGCG
This sequence comes from Myrmecobius fasciatus, assembly GCA_023553655.1. Lineage (NCBI taxonomy): Eukaryota > Metazoa > Chordata > Mammalia > Dasyuromorphia > Myrmecobiidae > Myrmecobius > Myrmecobius fasciatus. The sequence continues at coordinate 50,281 of JAJPUD010004458.1, forward strand.
TAGCAAACAACTAACCATCGTAAATGGCCTAATTATGGCTGCATTTATTTCTACGCCTTAAAAAGAAAACAACTCTATAGAACATCTCTGTGTGCTCTCAGTCTGTCTCCAAATCTGCCAGAAAATTTCTGACAAGTCTTTAAGAAAAAACGTAATGGCCAGCTTATAATTGCATGAAAATAGCTTTAATTTTGAGAAACAAAGAATCCTTTAGAAAGCTTCCCTTCTCTTCCTTTAAGTTCATTTTGAGCTTCTAAGGAGGAAAAAGCTGCTAATTAAAAAGATTGAAGAGAAATTGTCTTCAGAGCCGAAGAGCAGCATTAGGCCAAATAGTAAAGTAGAACAAATTTATCATTAACATTTTCTTGTTAATCCCTTGTGAGGGGTGGAAGCAAGGTCCTCTGGGTTCAAACACGGCTCTATGAAACAATGGAAAGAGTGCTGGATTGGAAAACAGAGGACCTGACTTCATATCCTAGCTCCTGACTTTGGGCAAGCTACTTAATTTTCCTGAGCCTCAGTTTCCCTCCCTTGTAAAGTCAGGGTGATGGACTTGATGACCTGTGCTGTCCCTTGTAGTTCTAAATCTATGAGTCTCTGACACTCACAAATGCACTTCATGCTCCAAAGTAGCAACTAGTTATTTTATAAATTATCCAATTTGAGGTGATAGTAGTTTAGATGCACCTCCTCTCCCTGGGACAGTTGTATTTTAAAAGAGGGGTAGTTGGGGAAGCCCAAAGAGGCGATGTCTCTGATGACTCTCTAATGGTAAGCTTTTCTTTTTTTTTCTTTTTTTATTAAAGTTTTTTTATTTACAGAACATATGAGTAATTTTTCTACATTGACCTTTGCAAAACTTTCTGTTCCAAATTTTTCCCTCCCCTCCCCAACCCCCTCCCCTAGATGGCAGGCAGTCCAATACATGTTAAATATGTTAAAATAAATAAATAGATAAATCCAATATATGTCTACATATCTATACAGTTATCTTGCAGCACAAGAAAAATCAGATCTAGAAAGAGAAAGAAAAAATGGTAAGCTTTTCTAGCAGTGCAAAAAGCTGGTGGGAGAAATCCAGGGAGAGAAGGACAATTTTTTGAAATGCCTTAGATCTGGGGTCTTCTTCAACTCAATTTTCCTGTCTGTCCTAGCATCACGGCACTGCTCCACTCCCACCATCTCTCTCTCTTTGAACCGCCCTGCTGACAAGATGTGATATTCATTGTACACAATACATGCATCAGGAAACTGGAAACATGTCATGATGGCCATCCACAAATGCCTACGGCAAAAACTTACTCAGCAAAGACTTTATAACATGGCGTGTCTTCAATATCCCGACTCCCTCCACAGGCTTCCGAAAAGTGCAGCTCAACTCTCGGGTTTGATATGTTTTCAGCCAAGTCCTTGAAAGAACTGAGTGTGGCTGGCCGATGAGAAGGCTTTCCAAGTGCCTTCAAGTGCCTTCAAGAATCCGGAAAAGCTTTCTGTGAATATTTCCATGCATTTTGTTTTCCTTCTTAGGTTGTTTTTTCTTCTTCTTTTTCTAGATCTGATGTTTCTTGTGCAGTAAGATAACTGTATAGATATGTACACATGTATTGTATTTGTCATATAATTTATCCTATTTAGCATGTATTAGATTACCTGTCATCTAGGGGTGGGG
>JAJPUD010004458.1:62033-72033 GCA_023553655.1 Myrmecobius fasciatus
TTTTTTTTTTTTTTTTTTTTTTTTTTTTAGCTAAGGCAATCGGGGTTAAGTGACTTGCATAGGGTCACACGGCTAGGAAGTAGATCATCGTATAATCTTTTTGTTGCCATGTACAATGACCTCCTGGTTCTACTCACTTCACTCAGCATCAGTTCATGTAAGTTTCTCCAGGCCTCTCTGAAATCAGCCTGCTGATTGCTTTTTTTTTTCAACAATAATATTCCATCACATTCATATATAATAACTTATTCAACCATTCTCTAACTGATGGGCAGCTACTCAGTTTCCAGTTTCTCTTTCAATCATTTCTTAACTAGCCTCCCAGACTCCAATCTCTCCTCACCTTGCTCCTTGTGAATACTCCTTATCAGATGATCTTGCTAGAGTCCCAATGTTATCATGTCACTCCTTTATTCAAAAACTTTCAATGGCTCCCTATCTTTCTTGAAATACTCAAAGTGATCTATGTCACTGACTGTTTCCAACGATGCAAATGACAACCCGATTGTAGCAGCCCATCCTGTGCAACTTTTCTTTATGTCCTCCCTTAAGCACACTACAGGGGGTTCCTTCAACATGCAGGAGACCCTTCCTCCATTCTCTTGAAATCACATAGATGCATACAATGAAGCACATGCACTTTTGATTGAGCGGCTGTTATTCTGACCACATGACCAGCCTATCTTCTCCTTTTCTCCAATTCTACCATACAATTCCTCATTTTCTGTTGGGGCCCTCACACTCACCATTCACCTTTCTACTGGCTCACTACCAGCCACTATCATTAGCAGAATTCCCCTAGCACATTTCCTACTGTGTGTAAAATCGTACCTCCTTTGTTCCGTTTTCAAGACTTTGTTCAGCACAGCCTCTCAGTACCTATCATTCTCAACATGTATGCTCCATTTCCATTCAGGTCCATCATCAAATACTTTCTACTTTTCCTTGCCTCTGATTTCAATCGTGATATTACTGTGCCTTCTCTACTCTGAATGTCCACATTGTATTGACCACTCAAGGTCTATCTCAAATCTCACGTCCACCATGAAAACTTTCCTGTCTACAACAGCTGCCATCATTATCAGCCTCTTCTGATTTCCTCCAATGCTTCAAATCATGATTTGGCTCAATATTGCAGAATGTCTAGTATTGTTATTGTTTCCTGGGGTCTGGTTTGTCTCTTCAACTAAACTAAAAGTTTTTTGAGAGCAAGAACTTTGCCTTAGCCACTTTTGTAATATCCCCACAGGGTCTAGAACAGAGTGTTCTTCATAATAAGAACTCCATAAATATTTATTGAGCAACTTAAGGTCACATAATTAAAAAATTAGAAGAGAAGAGGAAGGCGCATCTTTCAGATCTGTGGTAAAGGGATAATTATTTTTTTAATTATATTGGTTTTTTAAAAAATAAATCACCTTTATTTCTGAATGTACTTTTCTTTTCTCTCCACCCACCCACAGGGTTATATCTTGAAAGAAAAAATAAAAATGAAAGAGGAAAAAACAGTTCAGCAAAACTAACTTTCATATCATCATTATCTGACATGCAATTTTTCCCTGTACGTCTGCCTAGAAACAGAGGGGCTAAGAAGCCATTGACAGCCACAGAGAATCGAGTCTAGCGACCTCATTCTGGAGGGTTTGGGGTGGGGGAAGGAAAGAGCTAGGTGAGCGGGCAGCTAGCCCTCAGCCAGAGCCCGTGTGACTCAGTATCCTAATTCCCTGATGCTCAAAGACAAAAAGGTTTTGGGGTCTTGACTAGCTCAGCTCAAGTGAACACTGCAGCCCAAAGCTCTTCCAAGTCACTCGTGAGCTTGCTTCCTAACCACCTGGTACAATCCAGGGAGCTAGACATTGATTTCTGGCAAAATCAAGATGGAGAAAGGGGACAACAGGCAGTGTGGCATAATGGATACATCTCAAGGTACAGTTGGCCTTGAGGCAGGAAGTCCTGGGTTCAAGTCCTCCCTCTGACAAATAGGGAAGCAGAAGAAATAGGGAGCTGTTGGAAGTTCTGAGTAAAGGAATGACATGATAAAATTGGGGCCTTAGGAAGATTCATCTGATAAGCTCTCAGTACTCTGAGCAACTCCCTAAGACAATACTCTACACAGAAGGTGCAGACTTACTTTGATAAAAAGGAGTTCCCAGGTGAGCCAGCTACATGATGCAATGGATAGAGTGCTGGGCCTGAAGTCAAGAAGACTCGAGTTCAAATTCAGCCTCAGACACTTTCTACTGTTCGAACCCTGGCTCAGTTGACTCGGTTTCTTCAACTGGAAAAACGGGGATAATAACAGCACCTACCTCTCGCAGAGTCGTGGTGAAGAATAAATGAGATGCCCTTAGCCTAGAGTCTGCAAATAGTATATTCTATAAATATGCTTATTCCCTTTCCCTTCCTCTTCTAACCAACGAAATAGTAGATCCAGTCCCTATCTCTAAGTATGAAGAATACAGAGAAATCTGGAATATCTTTATAAGATAATGCAAAAATAGAGAAAGCAGAAGAACGGGGAGATGTGATCATTATAATCATAGAAGAGGAAAGTAAATGAGAAAAAGATTTCACTCAGGACTTACGGGGAGTAACTACAAAAATGCTTATGATACAAAGAAATGAATTTAAATATAAATGGCACTGTGTATATTTATTTGATCAACTCAGTGCTTAATGTTATATTTCTAATGAAAGATTTAATTTTTTTAACTCCAGCATGGCTTCATCTAAAACAAGCCATGCCCAACTAAGCTAAATTTCTTCTTCTTTTGGACAGGAAGAAGGAACAGGGGGAAAATGTTCTTTTGATTTTAGCAAATCTAGATTTTGACAACCATCTCAAACTATTCTGATAGAAGAAATAGAGTAATATGGGCTGGAATACATCTGGAGTCTCTATACTGACATACTAAACCCTAAATAAGGGATTAAACTTGATAAAAAAAATTAAGGTATAGGTGCACCTGGTCCAATCAGTTCATTAACAACACATCTACCTGAGCTCCATTCTTGGACTTGGCCTTTTTTTAGCTATATAATTTTTCATAATATGTTATTTTTCCAAATCCATGCAAAGACAGCTTTCAACATTCACCTTTGCAAAGCCTTACGTCCCAAATTTTTCACCCTCTCTCCTCTCCTTCCCACCCCCCTAAGAGAGCAAATAATCCAATATAGGTTAAACAAGTGAAGTTCTTCTAAACATATTTCTGTATTTGTCATGCTGCACAAGAAAAATGAGATCAAAAGGGGAAAAAAGAGAAGAAAAAACAAACAAACAACAACAAAAGGTGAAAATACTCTGCTTTCCCCATTCAGTCTCCATGGTTCTCTCTCCATGTGGATGCCATTTTCTATCATGTCTTTTGGATCTTGAATCACCTCATTGCTGAAAAGAATTGATTGGACTTGGCCTTTTAAAGGGGGACTAGAATGCCAGAGGGAACGAGACAAGAAGAGTCTGAAGTATTACTGGGTTCAGGATTGTGCCTTTGCATTTTTTGTGAGGTTAAATAAAGCCTGTTCTAGATTCAGTGTGTTGCTAGCCTAAGTACTTGCATGGGATTCAAGGGGTCCTTCCCTTTTCAGAGACACAAAAGCAATTCTGAAATCTCCAGAGGAAATCCTGGGTAGGGACACAAAGCCAAACTATGATTAGTGAGAATGTCCCAAGATTGAACCCAGTACCTATAAACCCAAAGTTATCATCCTAGCTTACAGACTTCATCCATCTATGGCATTAAAGACATATGGGACATCCTCATCAAATCTTCAACTGACGCAAAGGTGAACGTGAATAGTAAAACTCACAGAGTTAGGACTCAATGGAGGTCTTCAGGGCAAGGTCTGATGATCTATCATTTGTTGGGTATGTTATTGAAGGGTTGTTTGCTTATTCAAGTACCAATGGGACCAGGGGACTTCTGGGGTCCCTTCCAAACCAGAGAAGCTGTAAGTCTTATTATTCCTATTTTACAGGTGAGAAAACTGGGTTCAGAGAAGCTCACTGAGTTGCAAGGTTATACAATTAGTTAACATTAGAACTGAGATTTGAACCCAGGTTTCCCCATTATTCCAGATCAAGCACACTTCCTGCTAGACCCCAACGGTCTGCCTTACTTTGCTTCCCTTCATAGGCCTGTCCTACAACTTAATTCAATTCAGCATTTGTTCAACTCCTACTAAGAGCTAAGCTTTTTAATTTTCAAAACATATGCATGGATACTTCTTCGACATTAACCTTTGCAAAACCTTGTGTTCCAATTGCCACCCCAATCCTCTACCCCTTCCCCTAGATGGCAAGTAGTTCAATACACGTTAAACATGGTAGAAATAGATGTCAAATCCAATACATGCAGAAATATTTCTACAATTATCTGAGCAAGGCGCTCTTCTAGGCAAAGGGAAAGCAAGAATCACTTGATAGTCCCCTCATGCATTGTAGACTTTTTTCCCTGATTTTTTTTCATGGATTTTCCCAAACCTGGGATACACTAACTCTTTCCCCCATCCCCAGCTCTGCTGATTGAAATCATCCCTAGTTCAAATGCCACCTCTTCCATGAAGTCTTCCCTGATGCCCCCAGCCTGAAGTGACACCCCCCTACTGCCCTTGATTTTGAGCTTTTCTTTTGCCTCTCTACTATTCTATCTTGTACGATAGTTAGCTGTTTACAAGGAGCCGTCTCCTCACTAGTATGTGAGCTTCTCATCCTTCCCATTTTATGGTGCCTTGCCAATAGCAGACCGGAAATGGAACTCGGAACCAGTTTAGAGATCACTACTGCATTGTCATACATGGGTAAAGGGGGCCGTGGTCTTGATATAACTAGAAAGATGAAGGAAAATGAATTTAAAAGGATTTATCAAGTGTTTACTACATGCCAGGAACTGTGCTGAGCACTGGGAACATAAATACAAGGAAGCAAGAGAGCAATGTCCTCAAACAGCTTACATTCTAACGGGAACTAGAGTTGCAAAGGGAAAAGGGGTTAAACTAGCCTTTGGATGGCCGGGAAGTGGGATGGCTAAAGGAAGCCTCCTAATAGTCCAATGGCCCTGAAGCTAGGGAATGACAGGAGCCAAAAGGAATTAGCTCACTCCAATTCAAATATGGAGTGAGCCTAGAAAAGTAGGAACTAAACTACAGATAATTCTTGCTTTACACAAATGGACCATTCTACAGATCACTGGGTAAAATGATTTTTACATGGTGGGAATTTGCCAGAGGAGATGGGGAAAGGAGGGAGGAAGGAAGGCAGGAGGCATCTTGTGCTGCAGAGGGAAGGGGCTGGCACATGGTTCAAGGACACCAAGAGGCACGGGACAGAGAAGGGAGAGCAAGAAAAGGGGATGTAGGGACTGGTTGGAAGTCTCAAGCCAAGCCCCCTCTCTGATCTAGCAGCGCTGCGGTGGTAGTGGCGGTGGTCCCTCTGGGAGTCCTTCTGCTCAACTTGGAGGAGGGTTTTTGATAGATTTTCTAGGATTGGGTTTTTAGGATTTTATTTTTGGGGGTAGTTTTGGTGGCTGGGTGGGAGGCTAAAGAAGTGCTGAATGAAGGGGGAGGAGCAAAAACAGGGGGCACCTTGTTTTGAACATCTGGTGGGTTTTTGGAGGGCAGATTTCCGTCAAAATTCTTTACATAAAGTCCCATAGTACAAATTTATATAAAGTAAGAACTATCTGTGGATTAGGGGGAAAAGGTTGGGGGGGGGAGGCTGGAGGGAGTAGATTACCTGAGGGCCTCTGCTGCTGGCTGGGTATGACATGGGTCTTACTCACAAAAGAAGTAAAATAGCCCAAAAGGTTATGGGCTAACTCAAAAAAGAATCCTAGCCTCCCCGGCAAGGAAGAAGCACCCCAGCAGCAATGCAACAGAGAAGCAGAAGATTGCAGGGGCTGTCCCGTGGCAGCACAGTGGGGGAAATGACTGAGCAGATGCTGCCAGTGGCTCTGTGGAGAAGCACCTTTCAGTGTCAGAGGACATAAGGTGTTCTACCTAGGAGGCCACCCCGGGGGAGTGAGCTGCCTGAGCCTCTAGCATCCCCTCTCCTCCCAGCAGAAAGGACTCTGTGGAAGAATGTGTTCCTGTGTGTTTAGAACTGTTTTTACTTTGTTTTATCTTGATCTTCTGTTTAGCTAAAAGCCTTTGCTTTGAATTTTTTTTAAATAACCCTTATAAAGCCTTTCCACTCTACATGTTAGCGCAACTGGTCCTTACCACAACCCTGAGAGATAAAGGCTATCATTCTCTCCACTTTACAGCTAGGAAAACTGAGATACTGAGATGTTAAGTGACTTGTCCATGGTCATATAGTTAAGTAATTATATGAGATCAGTTCACTATAGCTTCTAGCTGCTAACCCGAATTAAGGTGAAAAACACTGGCTAGGGGCTGGTGAGCTGAGATGATCCAAAGAGCCTTTGTGAGTACTTTTAGGGGGCCCGGTTAGGGGAAGGAGGGTTGCACCTTCACATATATGGTCCAGCTCGATAAATAACCAAATCATCTCTCTTGGAAATGCCTTGTGTCCCCTCTTCCTGCTAAAGGAGATGTCTGCTCTTCATTCAAGGAGCACAAGCGTCTCCAAGGAAATCTTCTGTGGGAGCAGAGGCTGGAGCAGTTAAGTGCTCAGTGGGGCAGTGGGCAGCAATGCCCCCGGACTCCGGGCTGGGCTCCCTCCCCCGGGAATGGCAGAAGCTGGCCCCCCTGGTCCCTTGCTCAGTTGCTCTCATGCTTAGTTCCTGACTCAGAAGAGCCTCACACCTCCCAGCTTGGCTCTGGGGGCCCATGAGCCACACTCATGACTATCACCGCCGGCTGGAGGCCAGTGACCGCCACTCCTCCCCTTGGCCTTCAGCCTCCACATCTTTGTCTCCACCTCTATTCTCCTCTGCGGGGGAGAACAAGCAGAGCTCTGGGGACAGTGTAGCTTTAAGGAACTTCTGGCAGATGCGGCCAGGCGAACATCTGGACAGTGTTCAGGCCGGGACCGGGAGCTGCTGCTCTTAGGAATGTTAGAAGTAAAGCAAAAAGTTTCCCCTGCAAGACGAGGCGACAAGAAAGACCACAGAGAGGTAAGGGCTGTCTTCTCTGTGCCCCCCCACTGGCTGGAGGCAGGGGGGAAGAGCCGGGGCTGAGCCTTTGTTCACGGGGTGGGGGGATGAGCACAGGCTCAGCCTCCTGGGACAAGGGGCTTGTGTCCTACTCCCCCTCCTCTTCAGGGGACACACAAGATTGGGGGAGGCCTGAATCTGAAAGCCTGGGGGGGGGGGAGTCTTGAAAGACAAAACTACTGCCTTAAAAGAAAGGGAATCAGAAAGCCTGACCTCACAGCCAGTCTAACTTGGGACTATCCTGGGATCTCATCTCTCTCTGTCTTTGCCTCCGTCTTTCTGTCTCTGTCTGTGTCTCTGTTTCTGTTTGTCCCTCTGGATCTGTCTGTGTCTCTATGTCTCTTATCTCTTTGTCTCTTTATCTGTCTTTGCCTCTGTCTCTCTGTCTCTGTCTCTCTGTCTGTCTTTGTCTCTGTCTTTCTGCCCCTCTGTTTCTCTCTGTCTTTGTCTCTGTGTCTCTCTCACTCTGTCTCTTTCTATTTGGCTGGCTGTCTCCCTCTTTCTCTTGTCTCTGTCTCTCTGTCTCTCTGAGTCTCTGTCACTGTCTCTTTTTGACTGGCTGTCTCCCTTTCTCTGTCTCTCGGTCTCTATCTGGCTGGCTGACTGTCTCTGTCTCTCTGTCTCTATCAGGTTGTTTGTCTTTCTGTCCGTCTGCTCTGTTTCTCTTTGTCCTGTCTTTGTCTCTGTGTCTGTGTCTGTCTCTGAGTCTGTCTGTCTTTCTCCACTTCAATCTCCTCCTTTCTTCCTATTTTTTCTATCTATTTCCTTCCCTTCTCCTTGTTCTCTCCTTTCTCCTTCACCTTCCCCATTTCTCTCCCCTTTTCTACTCTTCTTTCCCCTTTTCCATCTGCTCTGATTCCCCCTCTCTCTTTTTGTATAAAGTGGAAGGAGACAGCCAGGACCACAGAGACAGCCAGAGCCACAGAGACAGCCAGGGCCACAGAGACAGAGTCTTCAGGAGCAGCTCCCATAGCAAGCACTGAGAGACGATGGCTTTCAGACTGGGATGTGGGACCCAGTGGAAGGAGCAAGGGGATCAGAGTCAAAGGAACCATGCTCCATTCCCACCTTTGCTACTTCCTATTTGTGTGCTCTGGAGTGAGGTGCCTAAGCTCTCTAGGACTCGGTTTTCTCACCTGTAAAATGGGGTTGGGGTTCTAGATGGCCCCCGAGGTCCCTTCCATCTCTAATCTAGTGACCTTGTGATTTCTGTGGTCCCAGGGCTGTTGGCTTTCCCAGAGGTGTTCGAAGGGCCTGAAGATTTTCTAGGCACCTCGCAGGGGTTTCTGGGATTTCTTGGGTAGCGCTGTCAAGGCCACACTCCTCAATCCTTTTTGGTTTCTCCTGGGGTTCCCAAAGCACATCTCAGCAGCAGGAAGATGGGGAGAAGGCAGTGGCAGCAGCTGGGGCCTGCTCATCTAGTCACTGCTCCTACATTTGCAGAGCTCTTCCAGGGGCAGCCTTACCCCGTGGCCTGGCCTGCCAGCACAATGCCCCAAAGCTGGGGCTAGAACAGGATGGCAGCCGCTCCCAGGATGGGGAAGATGAAGCTATGGAGCAGCCTCCCTTCCCAAATTGCCTGTTAGGAAATACTGATCTCATAGCCAGAGCCTGTGACTGGGAGGGGCCCCTTCTGTCCCTGGCTCTGACTTCAAGCTCTGGGCCTCAGTTTATCCATCTCAAGCACACGCCCAGTGACATCTGCACCCTCTCTCACCAGTTTGTTCTGAAAAATCAATGAGTTATGGAGAGGGAGGGTGATGACTATAGTCAGGTCACCCACGCAGACAAGGGACATGTACTAAGTACCGCTCTCCTGTTGTCCTTGGTACCGCAGACAAGAGCGGGGAAGTGAAGTGAAGTGCCATCCCTGAGCAGAAAGGGCTTGCTCTCTCTCTTTGTTTTCCTCACAGAATTTCCCCTGAAGCTTCTTCTCCTGGTCCTTGGAAGTTTGCCACCCTTGGGACCGAAGGTCCCTTGTGCCCAGCGCTCTGGGTCACAAGCCAATAAGCCTGTGTCTCAAGGGTCCGAGGCAAGGATGCCCATGCAGCTGGCCCTAACAGGAGCTCCCTTTCTACTATTATTCCTCATCCAAGTTGTGACTCCCACCTGGTACGGAGGTGAGTTGTAGAAGCTGTTTATTGTTGGGGCTATTCTTGTTGTGGTACTGGTGCTGTTAGGGAGGGCAGAGAACAGAAAAAGAGAAGAGAAGGTCGGCGGAACCAAAAGAGAGTGTCACTAAAATGCAGGGGTGCATGAGGTTTGGTGCTCTTGAGAGAGCGCTAGATTTGAAGCCAGAGGCTCAGAGTTCAAATGTGACCGTTGCCACATACTAGCTGTGTGATCCTGGGCAAGCCACTTTATGTCATTGGCCTTCGTTCTCTCATCTGAAAAAGGAGGGCATCGGACATCCTTTGATGTTCCTGGACTATTTTTGACAGTGAGAAACAGAAGACTGAGGCAAAGCATGGAATGTGCATCTTTGAAAATAAAACGATTCTGTGTGGAGGCTGAGGGTTGGCCTAGATGACCACCAAGACCCTTGGAACTTAAGAATTCCCCGGTCTCTCAACTCTCCATCTACTCAGGATCCCAAAAGGCCTTTTCTAAAATGAGCTTCCTATAGTCTACCCAAATTGGTCTGATCTCAGCACTCCATCTCCTGTACCATGTGCCTGGACTGTGCCCAAGGCTAAAATGCTCTCCAGAGTTAGAGAAATTAGACAGATGAATACTTAGATGAATGGATAGATAGATAGATATAGATAGATGGATAGATAGATAGATGGATAGATGGATGGATTAGAGAGATAGAGATAGAGAGATGGATGGACAAATAGATAGATAGATAGATAGATAGATAGATAGATAGATAGATAGAT
>JAJPUD010004458.1:72043-104064 GCA_023553655.1 Myrmecobius fasciatus
GATAGATAGATAGATAGATAGATAGATAGATAGATAGATAGATGGATGGATGGATGGATAAATGGATGGATGGATGGATGGATGGATGGAGAGACAGAGAGATGAACAGATGGATGGATAGATGGGTAGATGGATGGATAGATAGATAGATAGAAAGATAGAAAGGCAGACATAGACAAACAGATGGATAGATGGATGGATTAGATAGAGAGAGATAGATGATTAGATAGATAGATGGGTGGATGGATGATGGATTAGAGAGATAGAAATAGACATGGATAAATAGATAGATGGAGCAAGAGACAGACAGATGGAAAAATAAATGGATAGATGGATGGATGGATGGATGGATGGATAGATGGATGGGTAGATAGATGACAAAAAGATAGATAGATGGATAGATAGATGGATGGATAGATAGATAGAGCAAGCATTTAGTTAGCACTCAGCATGTGCTAGGCACTGTGCTGAGCAATAAGAATATAAAAACTAGCAAGAAAGAAGATAGTTTCTGGCCTCAGTGAGCTTAGATTCTGATGAGAAAAGGTAAGACAAAACAGAGAGTTGAACGGTGGAGGCTGGGAGGGAGGAGAAGGTCCTGAGGAGGTAGAGCTGGGGATGGTGGAGGAAACATGACTGTCCTGGGCATTTCCTCAAAAGGAAGGTTCTGGGTAGAAGCTCCCCGATCAGGGAAGAGAGCCACAGAGTCAGAGGGAGCCTCCAAGGTGAGAAGACTACAGGGACTTGGGGGAGAAAGCAGGAGGTCTCTCCTCCTCTCTGCCTCTTAGCACCTCTAGCTTCTTCCCAGATTCAGCTCACGTGTGAGCTCCCAGAGAAGGAAGGGCCTACGTTAGCACCATTCGCTTCTGCCTCCTCACACTATATTCACATCCCCCAACTAGAGACGGGCGTTTTGAGGGCAGGGACGCGGTCTATTTTTGTCTGCCTTCCTTTCCCTCATGCAAAAGGTCCTTAAGTAAATGTCTGTGGGTTTGCAGCAAAACGAAGGGCATGCTACCCAACGTAAGCAACAGTGTAGGCAATGGTATCACTGAGGCCATATCCCTCATTTGAAAAGAAGATGGACAGAGCTCTCCCAGCATAAATCAGAAATACTCTTTCCCTGTCACTCTCTGTTTGTCCCTACATCCCTCTAAAAGACTTTTTTATTTCTCCCCATTCTATCACAGAGAGTACCATAGGATGGGAGGGGCTAGCTCCTTTTTCTCCACAGGAATCCCCCCCCTATAATGAGGGATGACCTCTGAACCCCATCAGAAGGGGATGGTGACGGCTGACTTCCTGGGTTCTCCAACCTTCCTATTTGGAGGCTGAAGGAGAAGGTGCTTGTCAGAAGGGAGAAGAGTTGGAAGGAAGGAGTGGTCTGGGGGGAGAGAACTAATGAGTTGGGCAGACCGAGGCTTTGGATGGGATCCAGCCAGAACACTCTCAAAGTACTCTGTGGCTTGCCATGTCTGCCCTTGTGAGGGCTGGGTTTGGGGGGAGGAGGCGGGGGGGTGGTGCAGAAGGAGCTGGGCCTGAGCGATGAAGGCAGGAGAAAAGCCAGAGAAGAGTGAACAACAACTGCTCCCCCGTGGCGGGATCCAGCAGCCCCGCCACTGCCCAGGCAGCTGCACACATGCTAAACTTTTCCACACGCCTTGAGCTTCTGGTGGAGGTCTTTGGCAGAAGCCTCTATTTGTCTGGGCCGACTGCATCCAGCGCTCCAACGGGTACGCGAGCTACTGCCCCTCCCTCCCCCTGGCACTGGCTAGGGATGCCAGGGGGAGGTAGACAGGCGGGCGGGACACAGGCACAGCTTCTAGCCACGCTCAGGCCTGTCCCAGAGGAGATCTGGGGTCACAGACTTAGGATTGGGAGGCGCCTTCAAAGTCAACCAGTCTAATCCCCTCATTTTATAGAAAAGGAAACTAAGGCCCAGTGAAAGTGAAGTTATTTGTCCAAGGTCACCCAGGTGATCTGTGATGGAACCAGGATGGGAACCAGCAACCTCTGTCTATGCACAGAGATCTCATTGTAGTGCACCAGGCTGTCCTCCCTGGTTTCCCACCTGCTGGCCTAAAGAGTGCAGGCAAAGAATTAGGAGGCGAAGGCCCCAGCAGAACCCCCAGACTTGGCCAGGTCCTTTCCCTTTTCCTTTAGGCCTCGGGCTTAGAACTTTCCAAAGAGCTGGCTGGTCCTCCAGGCTGCTGGGGGGCTCGTTCACATGCAATACCTGAATTCTCCCAGGGGACATCATTGCAAGAAGCACCCCCCATCACCAGAGCCAAAGCTCCTGCCCAGAAGCCCATGCTTGCCCCTCCACCCTGCTAGCCGGCCCACCTCCCACCCTGCTTGGGCCTGGAGCCTCCTTCACTACAACCACCTGAGAAGTACTCACTTCTCCCACTTGAACGACAAATTTAGCTCAGTCCCTCCCCTCTAGGGACCTGGCCCTTGATGGGAGGCAGAAGAGAAGGGGAGTAAAATGGGGGCTGATGTAGGGGTAAGGGCACAGTTCTGGAATGAATCAAGGACTCTGAGAAAAAAGGCCTTGGGTACATACATACTCTGAGAAAAAACTCAGCAGAAGGGGAAGGAAGCACAATGGTTCTCCACAATCCTCAATGGCTCTTCTCAATGGCTCTCCTCAATGACTCTCCTCAATGAATCTCAGTGGCTCTCCTCAATGGCTCTCCTCAATGAATCTCAGTGGCTCTCCTTGAGGAATCTCAATGGTTCTCCTCAATAAATCTCAATGGCTCTCCACAATGGCTCTCCACAATAGTTCTCCTCAAAGGCTCTCCTCAATGGCTCTCCTCAATGAATCTCAGTGGCTCTCCTCAATGGCTCTCCTCAATGAGTCTCCTCAATGGCTCTCCTCAATGAATCCCAATGGCTCTCCACAATAGTTCTCCTCAAAAGCTCTCCTCAATGGCTCTCCACAATGAATTTCAAAGGCTGTCTACAATGGCTCTCCTCAATGACCCTCCTCAATGATTCTCCTCAGTGAATCTCAATGGCTCTTCTCAATAGTTCTTCTCAATGAATCTCAATGGGTCTCCACAATGGCAGGCTATTCCTTAGATTCTAATCCTGATCACCTTGCTCTGGCCCCTCTAGCCTCACTTTGTTGTCTGGTATACTTGGGCTACCAGTCAGGCCAGCCCTGGGTTGGAATCCTAACTCTGATGTGCATTGGCTGTGTGACCCTGAGCAAATCACTTAACCGCTGTCTAGCTCAGTTTCCTCCCCTACAGAATGAAAATAATAATGCCTATAGAACCTAGGACTGCTGAGAATCCCAGAGATTAGCTAGGTCCAGTGCTTTGCGAGCCTTATAGGCAGTGACACTGTGGAAAGAGTGGGGTCACCGGAGCTGGGTTCAAATCCCAGCTCACGCTAGTCCACTCTCTACCAGTGGGACTTTGGACAAGTGACTGACCCTCTCTAGGTAGTTTCAGCCTTCCTTTCTATACAAGTGCTTCAGGCCCAAGCCCAGTATTTGTTTGGTCTCCTGGGGAAGTTGGGCAGGTCATTCTTAATTGCCACACTCTTGTGTGAAGTGAGCCTCTGCTGCCTGGGGTAGGGAGGGATTGGGGGGAGGGGGCAGGCTACCAAATCCCAGGCCAGAGAACAGCCTCGGAAGGGGAACCCCCCTTTCCAACTCTCTAGGCCTCATCCCAATCTCCTTTCCAATTCTCATCTGTCTCCATTAAGTATAAGCCTTTCTCACTCCCCTTTAGGCTTGTTGGAGGGCGGGCTGGCAAGGGCAGTCAGTCTGGGCCCCCTTCCTGCCCCTTGCCTCCCCCCACCCCAGGCCAAGGAAGCCTGTAATCATTTATTGGGTAGTCCCCTGTAATTCTGGAAGGATGTTAAGTAGCTGGTGGCCTTTGATCCCAGGTTACCGAGCGACTGGGCCTATGACAAGGAAGTTGGGGATTGTCCCTCCTGGGCCACATTCACAAGGCTGCCAGCCCTCCCTCTTTCTTCCTTTTCCTTTCCTTTATATCTCCTTCATTGAGGAAAGTCTAGATTGGGGGTCCAGCCTCCCCCTGGTGGGAGGAGGGGAGGTGAAACTGGGCTCTACCTCCCCTGAGGGGAATTCCTTCACTATGGGATGGTGGAGGCAGACTTAGGGCCTCCCCAACATATGGCCTTTTGTTTGCCAGGAGTTCGGAGCATTAAAGGCCAATCCCCAAACCCAAGGGCAGGCTGGGCCCTGAGCTGAGGCTGCGAGAAAGGGGAGAGCGAGGGAGAAGGGGGAAAGGGGGAGGGAGGAGCTGAAAACCAGAGGATGGGCTGGGGGGGACCGAGAGGCAGAGAGGCCAAGGGAAATTCTGAACTGAAGGAAGCCCAGTGAGGCCGGGATTTCACAATGCCGGCTTTCAGTTGGATTCTTGGGCCTGCTTTCCAAGCTGAACTGGTTTGCCCCCCTGCCTGGGACTTGGGGAACGGGAGCGGCTTCAGGGCCGGACCCCGGGCTCCACCCTGCAGCACAGGGGGGGGCCCGGCCGTCCCCTAGCAGGAAGCCAGTGAGGCAGGCCTTGTTTATGCAAGCCTGCGGCTCTCCTTCTAGAAGGCTCCATCCGCTCCTTGAGGCCAGCTCCCAGCCTAGAAAAACGGCCTCTCCGGGAAGCTGGGAATTCTTTTGTGACCCTTCCCTGGCCGGCTGCCCAGCTCCCAAGCCAGAAGGGGTGGGGGCTGGGAGCAGGGGCTGGAAGGGAGGCTTCCTGGAACTCTGCTCAGGAAACAAGCAAGTTGTTTCCCAATTAACACTAATTCAAGACCGATTTCCTGCAGCTAACTGAGCAGTCTGGAGAAACCTACTGTTTAGTCTGCTGGAAAGCTGCTGGGCTGGCTTCCATCATGGCCTGTGCCACCCAGAGGGATGGCGGGTGGCACACCCCTGGCCAGCTCACACTTACAAATGGGATCACCTTGGGTTTTTATACCCCCCCGGGGGGTGGCTGCTATCACTCCCCCAACTTTACAGACGGAGAGAGAAAAGCGAGCAAAAGCAAAATGACCGACGACCGATCACACAGCTGGTATCTGAAGCCAGGGCTGAGATTCAGGCTGTATCACCCAGGCTGGCCCACGCCGTTCCCTGCCCCTCACCCTACTGGCTCTCCTCAGCATCTCTCACACTCATCCCCCTCCTCTCTGCCCTCACAGACACTCATTCAGATCCTGGGTCCTTCCTCTCCTGTCCTATGACCGTGGCCTTTCCTTTCTCCCATCCATCCTTCCCCGGGCACCAAAACAATCTTCCTAAAGTTGGACCGTGTCATTCCCCTACTCAAGAACCTTCAGTGGCTCCTACTTTCTTCTCAGCTTGGCATTTAACACCCCTCACTAACAGTTTCCCTGACTTAGTATACTGGCTCCCTCACTCTCCCCTAAACTCCCATTCCATTTCCTGCTCTTTAGCTTCATCCAAGTTGTCCTCCCTGCCTGATGTGCTCTCCTTGCTCTCCTTCCTCACATCTACCTCTCAGAATCCCTACTTTCCTTCAGGATTTTGTTTGTGTGCCGCCTCCTCCAGGAATCCTGTCCTGATCTCCTCCTGGTTATTACTGTGCTCCTCTCCTCAAATGACCATGGATATGGGTATCTGTTCACTCTATAGCATATCCCTGAAACAGAAGTTTCCAGAGCGCAAGCTCGCTCTGGGTTTACCTTTGGATTTCCATCCTGTAGCACCGCGTCTGGCATATCCTAGGTGCTTACTAAAAATAAGCATTTATTAAGTGCTTATTATGTTCCTGGAAACTCTGTCAGGGGATGAAGATACAAAGATTGTCCCTGTTCCCCTAGGAGTCTGTATTTTCTGAAGGACTGAAGCTTCTCCGCTTGACCCTGAAGGCTAGTGTAGTATCAAGGGGGAGAAACCAAGGCCAGAGATGAGGAAAATCCCTGCAGTGAGAACTGTCCAAGGTGGAACGTACTGCCCAACGTGGAGATGGGGGAGGCCATGTTCTCCATCCCCATTATACTACAGAGGAGATAACTGAGACTCAAAGTCGCAGAGCCGAAGCTTGAAAACAGGGCCTCTGTCTCCAGAGCCTCATCCCAGCTCCTCCCAGTCTGAAGTCCCCTCAGCTTCTTGCCTCTGCTACTATTGTCTAAGTAGTATTATCTACTTAGATATTATTGAGTCAACAGCCTTCCAAGGCTCGAAGTCTCCACTGATTTCTCTAAAGAGGATTTTGCAATGATGGTAACAACTACAACTACAACTACACTGTTGTTCAATCGTTTTCCAGTCATATTTAACTCTTTGTGATCCCAGTGGGGGTTTTCTTGGCAAACATAATGGAGTGGTTTGCATTTCCTTCTACAGCTCATTTGACAGATGAGGAAACCAAGATAAACACGGTACTAGATTTGAACCCGGGAAGATGTTACTCCTTGACTCCAGACCCAGGGCTCTATCCACTGTAGCACCTAGCTACCCTTCAATCACAGTAAGAGTTACCATTCAAAATGATGTAACATGATTTTGTGGTCCCCTGATTTTAGGGGGGCTTCTGTTTTAATAATAAGTCAGTAAATCCTAAATCTTCTGACTTTGGAGTCTGCCTCAGGAGAAACTCCCACGCCCAATCTGTCTGACTCTGGGTAGACCACGCTTCAGTCAGATAGCTTCTGGCCTCAGGACAGTCCCACAGATCAGACTCCTGAGACAACAGTGAATAGAGCGCTCCTTGGATCATTACCGACTGTCAGATAATCTGTGGGTCAGTGATACCCAAATTCTGGAGACCCCTCCTCTGGGCCCTAGAATTAACACGTCAAGGAGAGAAAGCTGGATAAAGGGGTCTCCCCTCTCTTAGGACTCTGCTTGTTTCTTTGGGAATTCAGCCCACCTCAATTGGCGTTACACTTACAATAAACTTTGCCCCTTGACTAAGAAATGGGTTCTTTTGAATGAGACACCTCTCGACACCAGTCTATAACTCCAAACTTTTGGGATCCCCTTTCCAACCTCAACATTTGATGGCTCGTACAGGGATCAAACCCACGACCTCAGCATTACTTCCCAACCTCAACAATATGGCACCCACTATGTGCAGGCACAGCTTTACAAGGATTATCTCATTTGATTGTAGCAATAACTCTGGAGGCAGGCACTATTATTATCCCTGTTTTCCAGATATGAAAACTGAGATGTGACCAAAGTCACTCAGCTACTAAGTGGCTGAGGCCAGATTTGAACTTTGGTCTTCCTGACCACCCAGCTGCCCCTAGCTGTAGTTGTAGTTGAGGGTTATGGTAATATGACTCCCAACTTTTACATACTTTGCAGTTATTTTGAGTGGACCCGTTAACTGCTAAGATGGTAGCGTGACATAGTGGATGTATACAGTGTTGGACTGACCAGAAACAAAAGGAAGTGACCCCCCTCAGTGGGTCAAAGAAGATCTCATCTTTTCTAGAAGTGTTGTCCTAGGGCCCCTCTGGACTATTTCACGCCCCAAAGCTGGGCCCCTATAAGGGGGCCCTTATTAGTTCAGCTTTGATATTGGACCATAGGAGGTACCCATAGGCCATTGAACAGTTAACAAAAGAAAACTTACTTATCCATAGCAAAGAAAGGATACTCACCAAGGATACAGCCGCACTTGATGCTACTTCTCCTTCCTTATAGAAGTATTTAGGGTCAGTGGGGATCCAAACTCCTTGTGGGTTGGCTTTTTTTGCCCTTTGGTGACTAGGAAATCAAGTTGATACCAATACAGAAAAAAGGAGGAAGACACAGGGACTCGTATGGTCCAGGACAGCCTTGTGACCTTTTAGGAAAAACTAGTCTAATATATATTTGGGGGCACCCTGGTAGATATTGGTCCTATCACATTGTCTCCTGGGAGACAACTATACAAAGTTCAAGGTACTATGTGAATTTATACTCCTAAACTATCGTTATTATGGTATATTATGAAGGTATACAAGCCCCCACTAGTATGTTTACCTTGGAATAGTCTGTCAGAGGATACAATCAACTCAAAGCAAAGGCATTTACTGCACGCGTGGTAAGAAGCAAACGCAAAGTGGGCGACATGCCTCTAGAGCTGCAGAGTTGCTAATGTGCTCGTACTGTTTCTACCAATCTTGGTCTCAAATTCTCTGCTGGATGTCACTCATCTATACAACAGTACTCTATCGGAATACTGATTGTTGCAGATGTTGCTCTATTCCAAAGTCCTGTTGATTTTACTGTCAGAGTACTACCCTGGAGTCCACATTGCCTAGACTACTGTAATAGCTTGAAGGCTTATGTCCCTGCCTCAGATCTCTCCTCACTCCAGTCTATCCTTCACTAAACTGTCCAAGAAATCCCCCTGAAGCACTGGCTTGAACATGTCAGTAAACTCCAGTGGTTTCCTGTTACTTCCACGATCAAATATAAAATTCTTCTGGTGGTTTTTAAATCCCTTCATAATTAAACTCCTTCAGGGAAAAGGACCCACATGTGTAAAAATGTTTGTGGCAGCCCTTTAGGTACTGGCAAGGAACTGGAACTAAGTGGCTGTCCATCAGTGGCAGAATGGCTGAATAAGTTATGGGATATGAACATCATGAGATATTATTGTTCTATAAGAAACGATCAGCAGGACGATTTCAGAGAGGCCTGGAGAAACTTATATGAAGTGAAACGAGCAGAACCGGGAAAGCATTATACATGACAACAACAAGACTATATGACGATCAATTCTGATGGATGTGACTCTTTGCAACAATGAGATGATTGAGGCCAGTTCCAATGATCTGGTGATGGAGAGAGCCATCTGCACCCAAAGAGAGGACTGTGGGAACTGAGTGTGGATCACAACCTAACATTCTCATTCTTTTCGTTGTTATTTGCTTGAATTTTGTTTTCTTTTTTTTTTTTTCATTTTGTTTCCTTATTCATTTTCTTTCCTTTTTGATCTGATCTTCCTTGTGCAGCAAGAGAATTGTATGAATATGTTCACATATATTGGATTTAACATATATTTTAACATGTATAACCATATATTGGATTGTTTGCCATCTAGGGGAGGGGATGCAGAGAAGGAGGGGAAAATTTGGAACACAAGGTTCTGCAAAGATCAATGTTGAAAAATTAGCTGTGCATATGTTTTGAAAATAAAAGCCTTAAAAAATAGCTTAAAGTTAAAAAATTATTAGGCTCCTTCTGCCCTTTTTAGGCTTCTTACATCTTTCACCCCAATATGTTCTCTAGGATCCAATGACACTGAGCCCTTTGCTGTTGCTCTATCTCCCCAACACTGTCTTTTCACCTATTGTGCCTCATACCTGGAATACTCTCCCTCCTTACTTCTACCTCCTGGCTTCCCTGGCTTTCTTCAAGTCTCAAAGAAAATCCTACTTTCTACCAAAAAAAAAAAGTCTTTCCCTGAATGTTCATGCCTTCCTTCTGAGATTAACTCCAATTTATCCTGCATATGTCCTATTTGTCCATGTTTACAGCTCTCCTAGACTGTGAGCTCCTTGAGGACAGGGACTTTTTGCCTTTCTTCATATTCCTACATCTTAGCCCAGTACTTGGCATGTAGCCGGCACTTAATAAATTCTTGTCGATTTACCTTGACTCGGATGGACACTATTTCACCATTTGTCTCTAGTCGATCATCTCTAGTTTCAGATTTAGTTGACATCCCAGCCTAACTAGAACTGAGGACCCACAAAAATCTTGACTCTAGGACATGCCATTTCCCAAGCAAAATCCCAAGCTCCCAACTAGCCACTCTTCTTCCTGACTCATCTGCCTTTGGATAGTGCCATGTGCTTATTATGTGTTGGGAGAGAGGGGAGAAGAGGGAAACCCCCTTCCCCTCCATTTGCCCGGTTCTACCAGAAGCACTCCTAAAAGCAGGCTACCTGGACTCTAGAGCTTGCTCCCTCATTGTCTTTGTCCCCAGTTCCTGGGCCTTTCATATGCAAAATGACAACAGTTTCTTTTCTCTGGGAGACCCAGCACCAGTGTTCAGGAGTCCATTACCCACTCTTCCTCATCTTCTGAGCTCCTCCCTTGTCCCTATTACCCCTGCTACTCAGTTGGCCACTGGTGCCAACTTGCAACAATCAGCAAATGGTAGCAATGCCCAGTTCCCTCTCCACGTGCCCTGATGTCCGTGCCTACTGCCTTCCGCTGCCACTCTGCTAGGGCAGATCTTACATGACTTACTGCAGCGGTAGGAACGAGCCCTTCCCAGTGCCAGCATGCCCTCCCCCTAAACCAACTTTATCAAAAGGGAGGCAGATCACAGGCGATATATGGGTACCAATGGTGTCAGTCTTACAAGTCTCTACTCAGAATAGTCGGTTTGCCCAGCTCCTCACCCATGGGTGGCCATGTCCTGAAAAGAAACCATTTGGAAAGTGCTGGGGTGGGGAGGGCAGGCTGGAGAAGTTCTGACTTCTTGCTGCTTTGTTCTCTTCCTTCCAGGCTCGGGTTACTATCCTGATGAAAGCTACAATGAAGTGGCTGTGGAGATGCCCCCCCAGGTTCCTGCTCTGGACTACCGAGGTAATTTCAGCTCAAAGCCAGCCTGGGACCCATGAGGGCAAGGACCATAGATCACACCTCTTTGCATCCCCCTGGTCCCCAGTCGGATAATGGCCAGACACATGATATAAACACATCGGATACTGACTACATCAGTAAATGAAGCAAAGGCCCAAAGGGAGACTGAGCAAGGCGTATGAGGGAAGAGACCAGCCCAGCTGTTGTGGAAGGATCAGATTGGGGGAGGAGTGGGAGATAAGGCTGGAGAGATAGACTGGAGTCAGATCACAACAGACCTGGGGAGATTTTAGAGGGGAAATCTGCACTGGGTGGAAGGTTGGACTGGATTACTCCTAAATTCTCTTCAAGCTTCTCTCCAGGAGAAGAGTTTGGACTTGCTCTCGCAGGCACTTCCAGGTTCTGGAGTAAGACTAACGCAAGAAGAGTGAATAGTCGGGTGGCCAGTGGTGGTATTGGGAAAAAAAGAGTAATTAGGATGAATCTGAGAAACAGCAAGACAGTAACAAATTCTGTGACCTCCTAAGAGCCAAACTCAACTTGGCTGTTCTTTATCATCAGTCCCTTTGACTTCCTGGTAGCATGGGACACCTTCCTCCTTCAACTTGAGACTCAGATGTCTACAAGTGCTTTGCAAACCTTTGAAGACCATCTGTCTCCATATGTGAGCTGCCCCACTGATGATAACAAATTAAGCAGCATACTAGGGACTGCGTCCCTGCCATACCACATTTCCTGGTTTTCCTAGCTTTTCTAGCTTTTTCTTGTTTGCACCTTGTTCCTTACTCGAGAGTCCAAGCACTCCCCAAGCAGCCATAGATCAGTCTCCTCTTCTTTCTCCCCCAAAAATCTCTTCCAGTTCCTACAGCTTCCACTGTCATATCCCTGTGTGGACGTGCTACCCAGGTGTCTATCTCCAATCTCCCTGCCAACTTCCCTCCTGATTGGCAGTCATATATCTTCAAGTGCCTGCTAGACCCACTCACCCCCCTAAGGCAACACATCCAAAATAAGAATCAATGTTCTCATCCCTTCTCTCTTTATGTTAATGGAGCCATCATATCCCTAGTCACCAGGGATTGAAACCTCCTCCTTTTGTCCTTCCTCAGTATATCCAATCAGTCACTAAATCCTATTGTCCCTTCCTGCTTGAGGGGGGAGGGGCTCTTACCTTCTTGGTCCTGGATTTTCCAATCCCATTGTCACCAATTAGTCTCCCTGCCCCGGCCCCAATCCTTCCTGCAAACCTTATTAATCATCTTGAACCAATCATTTTTACCATCATATGGCTTCCTCCACTCAAAAATGTTTCCCACTCAAATCCCCACCCCTAGCCCCCAACTATCTCCAATCTATTTTCCCAAGCTTCTCTCTCATCACACAGCAGCAGCCAGGCTAGCTTTCTCAACGTGCCCAGTGGCCTAGACACCCCTTTCTACTCTGCTTAGCTCTCCATCCTCTGATTCAAGGTCCACATCGTGTGTGAAGTCACCTCGGCTTCCTTCTGGGCTCCTCCAGCACTTGGTGACTAGGCCCCTCACTAGGTATTTGGCAGCCCCTGCCTTTTTTTTTGCCAGCCAGTCTCTTCTTGTGCCTCAGTGCTCCCCAACTATATTATTAAGCCACACACTATAATGGTTTCACAAGGCAGTGGGACAACCATAGTCTTAGATTTGGTTAGGAGATCTGGGTTCAAATCTTAGGCTTGCCACCTGTGTGACTGGTAGTAAGCCGCTTCCTCTCAGGGTTTCTATTCCCTCTGTCAAATGAGGAGGTTAGCCTAGATGGCTTTGGAGGCTCCCTCAAACTATAATTCTCTTAGTCCTGGACTTGATATTGGAAAAGTCCAGTATTGATCCTGTCTCTGACCATTACTAACCATGTAAACCGGAAACCTTTTTGTTACTCACCATTTAAACTATGGGCAAGTCCCTTTATCTCTGAGCCTTCTAGATTTTTCACCTGTCCAGTGGGAATCACATCAGCTCCAGCACCTACTTCCCAGGGCTGCTTTGAGGTTTGCATGTAATGACATGGGTCTGAACTTGAAAGGCGCACCTTAATGTCACTTATTTCCATCATTATTTCTATACGAGCAGAGTCCAAGGCTTCTATTTCCCTGTGTTCTCAGAAGACCTTGAGTTTGTGGCTTGACCAATTTGAGTAGTTGGGGAACGGGAGTCTTCAAACAATGTCCAAGGAGTTCTTCCAGAGGAATGATGATCTAGGTCTAAGTGGCCTCTTGGAGTGACTTTTCATCCCAAATGAACAGCTGACCTTGTATGGGACTATGCGGTCCACAGAGCATCTTCACCATAGCCTGAATCTAATGATAGAACTTGTAAGATGTCCTGAAGGCCTATCTCTTCCTTAAGGCCCGGGGACCTCAAAGTCTAGCCCCTTTCCCCTAGGCAAATAGAGGAGGACGCAAGGGTGTTCGGGTAGATATTCGGCAATGGCTGGGTGGGATGGAGGCGGAGATGTCACCTTGACAGGCTTTTAAGTTTAATATTCATTCTTGATATTTTCTCTACCACTTTCTTAAGTCAAAACAATTGAAAAAACAACTCAGGCCCTGACTTGTAGCATCTGCTGGTTGTAGAATATAAATGGTCATGCTGAAAATGTAACCACCAGCTCTGGCCAGCTCTAGTGGGCTCCAGCACGCCCCTAGAAGGAAACACATTACATAAGTGAGCTAAAGTGTATGACCTAAAGATACAGACAGACCTATGAATGAGTGAAGACGATGATGACACAGATGTTGTAAGCATTCAGAGGACCCTGAGCAAGTCACCCTCTGCCTCGGTTTCCTGATTTGTAAAATTGGGTAATCATAGCCCCTACCCCCCAGGGTTGTAAGGATAAATTGAGATAATATTGTAAACCACTTTGTAAACTTTAAAGTACTATATAAAGTGATATTGCTCCTATCCCCATGTGGCTGATGGCAAAACTGGGATTCTCGGAGACTGGAGGACTTCCCCAGGACTTAACCCCAGCATCCTTTGATACTTGGCCCTAATTATGGCCTAGAATCAACAAATGGATTTCCATGTGAGCTTGTGAAACTGTCTTCTGGGGGAAGGGGAATATTTTTTTTTATAAAGCTTTTTATTTACAAAACATATGAGTGACCTTTCAACATTGACCTTTGCAAAAAACCTTTTTTTTTCCCAAGCTTTTCCTTTCCTTCTCCCCACCCCCCACCCCTAGATGACAGGTAATCCAATACATGCTAGATAAGATAAATTATATGACAAATACAGTACATGTGTACATATCTATACAGTTATCTTACTGCACAAGAAACATCAGATCTAGAAAGAGAAGAAGAAAAAAACAACCTAAGAAGGAAAACAAAATGCATGGAAACATTCACAGAAAGCGCTAAAATGCTGTGTTGTGGTTCACTCTCAGTTCCCACAGGCCTCTCTCTGGATGTATATGACTATCTTCATCGCAGCACAACTGGTTTGAATCACATCATTGTGGAAGAGAACCACGTCCATCAAAATAGTCGTGTTGCTGTGTATAATGTTCTCCTGGTTCTGCTGATTTCACTCAGCATCAGTTCATGCAAGTCTCTCCAATCCTCTCTGAAATCCTCCTGTTGGTCATTTCTTACAGAACAATAATATTCCATAATATCATATACCATAATTTATTCAGCCATTCTCCAATTGATGGGCATCTTTTCAATTTCCAGTTTCTTGCCACTACAAAAAGGGCTGCCACAAACATTTTTGCACATGTGGGGCCCTTTCCCTCCTTTAAAATCTCTTTGGGATATAGGCCCAGTAGAAACACTGCTGGGTCAAAGGGTATGCACTGTTTGATAACTTTTTGAGCATAGCTCCAAATTGCTCTCCAGAATGGTTGGATCCGTTCACAGTTCCACCAACAATGTATCAGTGTCCCAGTTTTCCCACATCCCCTCC
Source organism: Myrmecobius fasciatus (assembly GCA_023553655.1). NCBI lineage: Eukaryota > Metazoa > Chordata > Mammalia > Dasyuromorphia > Myrmecobiidae > Myrmecobius > Myrmecobius fasciatus. The sequence continues at coordinate 86,519 of JAJPUD010004458.1, forward strand.
AACAGTTATCATTATCATTTCCTGTCATTTTAGCCAATCTGACAGGTGTGTAGTGGTATCTCAGAGTTGTCTTAATTTGCATTTCTCTGATCAATAGTGACTTGGAGCACCTTTTCATGTGACCGGAAATAGTTTCAATTTCTTCGTCTGAAAATTGTCTGTTCATATCTTTTGACCATTTGTCAATTGGAGAATGGCTTGAATTCTTATATATTTGAGTCAATTCTCTATATATTTTAGAAATGAGGCCTTTATCAGAACCTTTGGATGCAAAAATATTTTCCCAGTTTACTGCTACCCTTCTAATCTTGTCTGCATTCATTTTGTTTGTACAAAAACTTTTTAACTTGATATAGTCAAAATTATCTATTTTGTGATTAATGCTGACCTCTAGTTCTTCTTTGGTCACAAATTCCTTCCCCCTCCACAGGTCTGAGAGGTAAACCATCCTACATTGTTCTAATTGTTTATAATATCATTCTTTATGCCTAGATCATGAATCCATTTTGACCTTATTTTGGTATATGGTGTTAGGTGTGGGTCAATGCCTAATTTCTTCCAGACTAGTTTCCAATTATCCCAGCAGTTTTTGTCAAATAGTGAGTTTTTATCCCAAAAACTGGGGTCTTTGGGTTTATCAAACACTAGATTACAATTGTCATTGAGTATTTTGTCCTGGAAGGGGAATATTTTAAAATAGGTCTTCATTTATTAGAGTTGACCATGATACTGTCTGGCTGAAAAAGTCACGGAGGATTTGATTTCTGGCCATCCCTTCACGGGTCCCTAACAGGACCTGGTTTTAACAGGCATTGATTTTAACCTAGTAATCTCTGAATCCCCAATCAAACCTGGAGTGGTTCTTGTAATACAAGGATGCTGCCACTAGATGGGATCAGTGTGCCATGCTCAAAGATATGGGACCACTGGTTTTAGTGGGCCCAAGAGGGGTTCTGGAAGGGTAGCTTAACCCTTATTCATGGATTCAGCAAAATATGAAATATTTGAATTTGCAAAAGATCCTGTGGGTTTTTTTTTTCAACACAGGAAACCCTGGGCAAGGGTAATCTCTCTAAACCACCTTCTATGACTTGCAGTTGTCCTAGACTTGGAAAAAGTACAGTGACTTATCCAGGATCACACAGCAAGTATCAGAAGCCGATTTTGCATCAAGGTATCTATTCATTGCTCCACACTGCCTCTCGATTCTGAATATAATTTTCAGAATTGGCTTTTTATGGGCAGAGATTTAATAAAAGGAAAAATAATTTCCAGAACATGCCCTGCGGGGCAGTCCGTGTACATACAGTCCAATCTCTCGTACTTTTTAATATGCTCGGTCAAAAGCTCAGTCAAGCTGAAGATCAACATCAAAGATTCCTGACTGGGCTGCTTATCTCTCAGGGGCCAGCTGGCTTTTCTCTTTCTACTCCCCAGCTAGGCTGGTCCAGCTAATCACATAGAAGGCCTTGCTTAGCCTTAGGGCAATATGGCGTCCCCTTTGCCTCCTCCCCTATACTACCTGACTGATAATGGACCAGTAATCTCATCTCTCCGAGCTTCCAATTCCTCATCTGTCAAATGGGGATAATTAGGTCTGGAGTATATATCTCACAGGGTTATTATGAGGCTCAAATGCAATCATGTCTGCAGTGAAGCACTTTGCACCCCTTAATATGCTACCGAAATGGCAGTAATTATTATTCTGCAGGCCCTCACTCTCCGAGATCTGGCTTCCCTCCCTACGATGCTGTTTTTCCCCAGTCTCAGAAGGTGGTTCTTTTGTATTTTGCTATTTTCAATTTCCCATCAAATATTTAGTTTCCTCAGCTGGAGCTGAAGAGATGTTGATATTCATGTAATTCTTGTTTGTTTGAATGCACGAATGAAGCATTTATTAAACACCTACTATGTGCAGAGCACCATGCTGAGTGCTGGGGATTCCAAAAACAGAAGTCAACTCCCAAGGAAGGAGCTCCTACTCTAACAGGGGAGATTTCAACTACGAGTCCAGTGGAAAGGTCCCACAGGTCTTGGGGTACAACAACAGCCAAGACAGTGGCAGTGACTTTGTCAGTGTCACTTCCTCTGATGAGCTCCTGTCAGTTTCTGTTGTTGAGCCAAGGACTCTGGACCAAGAACTTTCTTTTCTTTTCAAGGAATGCAAGAGGAGTTAAGCAGAGAAGGGAAGGATGGGAGGAAGGTGAAGAAGAGAAAAGATTGTCTACAAGGGCATCATCCATTTAAATCCATCTAAACCCAGTTCAATATCCGTGTTTTCTTTCATAGTTTCCATGCACAGTGTTTGAAAAATGGTCAAAATATGGATGCTACATCTATCTTCCATTTCTAAAACTCAAATCATTCTGCTTTCATTAGATTATTGCCACAAAGTGCATACAAAGTGATATATAGCCGGTATATAGCCTTTCTAGACACCGGCCATGCAGTCAGGTTGGGCGATTTATCTGGTGCACTGCCTTAAAAGGCTCTCAAACTTTTCTCAAAGTTCTTTCCCTCTTTCCCTGTCATCTATTTTTTAAGATAGTAAGATAATCTGGTAGAATTCTACTGAGAGGAAAACCTAAGCTATCCAAAACTGCTAGGAGAAAAGAACCAAATAAAAGTCTCTGAAAGGCAAGTTTGGCTCTATAACTAGAAATTTAAAAAAACAAACCGAACCTTTTTAGATAGTAATATTTCTAAAATTCATCACATGAGAAGCAGGAAACTGAGGGAACTTTTTATAGCAAGTTTCTGATAAAATCTCATTTCTCAAATGTATAGGAAATTGAGTCAAATATAAAAATGAGAACCATTCCCCAACTGATAAATGCTCAAAGCATATGAACAGACAGTTTTCAGAGGAAGAAATCAAAGCTACCAATAATCATATAAAAATGCTCTAAATCATTAGTAATTTTTAAAAATCATTTATAATTAAGGAAATGAAATTTTCTTTGAGGTACCACCTCCCATCCATCAGATTGGCTAACATGATGGAAAAGGAAAATGACAAATGTTGAAGGAGATGTGGGAAAATTGGGACACAAGTACACTGTTGGTGGAACTGTGAATTGTTCCAACCGTTCTGGAGAATACAGCTAATAGAATCGTATCCCAACGAAATCAAAGGGAAGAGGACCCATATGTACAAAAATATTCATAACCGCTCTTTCTTTGGTAACAAAGAATTAGAAACTGAGGGCCTGCCTGGTGATTGGGGAACGGCATAAGATTGTGGCGGGATACTGTTGTGCTAGAAGAAATAATGGGTAGGATACTTTCACGAAACAAACTGGAGAGACTTACAAGAACTGATCCAAAATGAAGTGAGCAGGACCAGAAGAACATCGTATGCAGTAAGAGCAATATTATACAATGACCAATGGTGAATGATTTAGCTATTCTCAGCCGTACAATGAGCCACCACAGCTCCAAAGGAATCATGATGAAAAATGCCATCCACTTCCAGAGAGAACTGATGGACTATTTTTTCCTATCTTGAAACTTCTTGCTTTTTTCCCCTGGCTGAGGCAGAAATAAGTTTCGCATGACTTCATATGCATAATAAGTACCATATTTCTTGATTTCTCAATGGATAGGAGAGGGGGAGGTGGGAGGGAAAGAATTTGGAACTCGACAAATAAAATAAAATGTAGTCCACGCACATGTGGTTACAAGGCAGGGTTGAGACAATTGAGTCTAAAGTACCCACACACACATACCCAGCCCTCCCTCACGTGGATTTCTGTCTCTCTAGTGCCCCGGTGGTGTTATACTTTGAACATCCAAGATGGAGAAGCCACTTGCTACTCCCCAAGGGGGGGCAACTATCACAGCAGCTTGGGCACCCGGTGTGAGCTGTCTTGTGACAGGGGCTATCGGCTTATCGGCCGGAGGTCTGTGCACTGCCTGCCAAGCCGGCGCTGGTCTGGAACGGCCTACTGCAGACGTAAGTGAATGTGTGTATGTGTGCCCAGTCCCTCGCCTCACCCTGAGTGTGAAAGAGATGCAGGTTGGGAGGCACCGAACCTGACTATGGATGCCCCAGATGCCCCAAGCAAACCAGCCCACCCCTTTGCTCTTACACCTGAGCCTGCTAGGGCTCCCTAAGTGGCAGCCCCAGAGCTGGAAGCCTATGCAGATCAGAGAGCATCAGAGTCTGGGACTCTCTGGGGCTCTCCCCACATAAGCGGGGCAGTAACCTCCCCTTTCCCCAACACCTAAGCTTGACTGATTGCTACCAAACTACCCAAGCTGCATTTGCCATCTTCTCCAAGGAAGAAACTGGAGGGGGTGGCAAAGAGACATCAGAGAAAGGAAGCCTCATACCTAACAAACGCAAAGGGTGTCACCCCCATCTGAAATCAGCTTCTTCCCTCCAGCCCTTCCCATCTCTGGCTCCAGCCAGAGAATAAGAAGATCTGAGTTCAAATCCAAACTTGGCTACTTCATAGCTCTGTGACCCTGTGCAAGTCAACCTCTGTTTACCTCATTTTTCTCATCTGTAAAATGGGGATAATTGAGCCTATCTCCCAGGATTTCTGTGAGGATCAAATGAGATGCAACCTGTAAAGCGCCAAGCACAGTGCCTGACACATAGGTGTTTAATCAAAGCTCACGGCATTTCTTCCAGCCCAGTCCCCCCACATCCCTGTCCAGCAGCCAGTCTATCTACTGAACACCAGAACTATTAGAAGCTTCCTGAGGGCGGGCACTTCCAGGAGGTACCAGGGTAGTTGCCACATTTCCTGTGCCTCCTCAACTTTGGGCAGATGGTCTTTGAGAGATTCCACGAGCCCACGGCCAGTGCCCATCCCTATACTTTCCCGGGCTGGCCCTTGGCAAGTAGACAGACAGTCCACCTCCAGGCCCCGCCTTGGTTAGTGCTGCCAGAGCTTCTGCTCAGTTGGCACACTCTCAGAGAACCAGAGTCGCCTCCGTGCAACAAAGAGGCATCTAGTGGAGATAGGAGAATCCAAATCTCCCAAATGGTTTTCAAAGAGCTCCCAGTGTGCCAGCCAGGCTGCAAAGCACCCTCTACGCAAGCACACGTGATTATGGCCCCGTGCTTCGTCACCATAAGTCTGAGGACTTGAGGACTTGCTTTGAGTCACAAAGCCATCACCAGAGTGGGACGTGAAGTCCCCGAAATACTAGGCCATCCCTTGGGCAGGAAGCTTTAGTGGGGGCTTCAATTCTACAAATGCAAAGCACTGGGCTATGTTCTGGTCTCCTGAACCAAAGAGTACAAATTGCATCCAGAGGTGCTCAAAAAAGCAAGGGATTGAGCCAGAGGGGTAAATGACTGGCTTCGCAGAGAACCAGGTTCCCTCCCTGGCCACCCTTTTCAGTCCTGGGTACATTTTCACTCATTCCACACTCACTGGAGCGACGGCTAGAAGGCTTGACCTGGAGTCAGGAAGACCAAAGTTCAAATCCAATCTTGGACACTAGCTATGTGACCCTAGGTGAGTCGTTTAAACCTCTCTCTGACTCAAGTTTCCTCAACTATAAAATGGGGGTCATAATAGCACCTCCCTCCTAGGGTTGTTGTGAGGATCAGATGAAATATTTCTCAAACACTTGGTACAGTGCCTGATACCCAGTAAATACATGATAATTATTTGTTCCCTTCTTCCTCCCATGAAATCCTCTCCCCATACCCTCCCAGCTGAGGACCTCATCTCACACTTCACTGAAAAAACTGAGACCATTTGATGAGAGCTGCCTTTTTTCCCTTCCTCCTCATGGCTTTTCCTTCAGCTGTCTTCACCCTGCTTCACCCCTTCTTTCCCAAAGCAATCCCCTCCACATGCCTCCTTGGCTCCATTCCATCCCATCTTCTCCAGTAGATCACACCCTCTGTCATCCCATTCTTATCACTAATCTTTAATCTTTCCCTGTCCCCTGACTGCTTTCCTGCTTCCCACAAACATGCCCATGTCTCCTCCAGAGTTTCAAAAGATCTAACTCCTGATCCAACTCTTCCTGCTGCTTTAGTCCTACATCTTTTCTCCCCTTATCAGGTAAACTCCTAAAGAAAGCTAACTATATTAAGTACTTCCACTCCCTCTGCTCCCTCTTGCTTCTAAAACCTTTGCAATTTGCCTTCCAACCTTAGCGTTCAACTGAAACCGCTCTCTCCAGAACTAACGACGATCCCTCAATAGCCAAAATTAACGACCTCTTCTTATTCTTCAGTCTCTGGGACCTCTGCAGTCTCTGACACTGCCTACCACTCTCTGCTCCTGAAAATGCGTTTTTCTCTCTCTAGATGTTTGTGAAATGGTCCTCTGCTAGTGTTCCTCCTATTGACTAAACTTGCTTTGTCTCCTTGTCTGGATCTTCTTCCGGGTCATATTGCCTACCCGTGGGTGTCTCCAAGGCCCTGGTCTGGGATGTCTTTTCTTCTTCCTCTGTAGTAGAGGTTGGCAAAGTTTTTCCTTGTAAAGGGACAGATGTAAACAGTTCAAGCTTTGTGGATCGGGACGAAATCAAGGATATCATGTAGATAAAAAGAGGAAGCCGATTTCCACAAATTTTTTTTTACTGATAAAGTTCAACATACAATAATCATAATTGAGTAGGAGTTTTTTGTAAATATAGGCCTACTAGTGAGGCAAAGAGAATCCTTTTGGGGGAATAACATTTTGCTCAATCGGGGTTTAAAGTTAGTATTCCCTGTCATCAAAATCAGTTTTGCAAAATTCATCTGCAATGGGGCTCTAATTTTATGTATTTCATGTTAAATGTCTATTCACACAGATAGATACTGCCAATTATTGATATCAGTCTACAAACATATGATTTTAATTGACCACGTTCATCACTTGGAAGGCGTTTCTCTATTCGATTCTTTTCTTGAGATGTGCCTTTTAGCCCATCATTACATTGTAGATGAATCATTTCCAGGTGTGGATTAGATGGAAGCTCTTGAATTGCACAGTTAAAAAGATTTTAAACTGTGGAAATGTCTTTTACACCTAACATTGAGATCCAAAAACTGCTACTGGAATTAGGCTCTGAAAACATATCCCTAACAAATTTGGGTAGGGCTGGAGATCTTGCTTCTTTTTTAGCTTTTGAAGGGTATATAACATTACTTGTTGACATTTGTAATTCAAGCAACATTAATTGTCATCACATTTACTTTAGCCTAAGTTTTGCATACAAGTGCAATATTACCTTTCAATTTTATTCATTAAGAAATCTCATCAGGGGCAGCTAGGTGGCGCAGTGAATAAAGCACCAGCCCTGAAGTCAGGAAGACCTGAGTTCAAATCTGATCTCAGACACTTAACATTCCCTAGCTGTGTGACCCTGGGCAAGTCACTTAACCCCAATTGCCTCAGCAAAAAGCAAAAAAAAAAAAGAAAAAAAGAAAAAGAAACCTCATCAAGAGCAAAAGCTCATTTCCCAAACCATTCAGCATTCAATAATAGAAGACGAGGGTACTTTTTCTTGCTCAGAAAAATTTCAATCTTGACCAAAAATCATAATAAAATATGATTATTTTATTCTTTTCTTTTCCCGTTTGGAAATGATGGGTATATGTCACAGGATGGCAATTCACATGGCACTCAAAACTCTTGAGTTTGTAGTGAAGCTGTGAGAGCCCCAGTCAGTCACACAGGCTCTCTGTTGCAACAACTCGACTCCGCCATTCCAGATCAAAAGCAGCCACAGACAAGATGCAAACAGATGATCATGGTCTGTGCTCCAATCAATCTCTAGGACACTGAAATTTAATTTTATATAATTTTCCAGGTGCCGTAAAGTTGTATTCTTTTGATGTTTTCAATCATTTTAAAAAGCATTCTTTGTGAGATGTGCAAGGGCAGGCAGAAGGCCAGAGCGGGGCGGGCCCCAGGCCTCAGTTCGGCAGCTCCATACTATTCACTTAGCAAATCTTCAACTTCCTCGGGTTCGATTCCCATTTCTCCACGGACGGCTCTGGGAGCCATCTCTAAACCCAGACACACCTCTCTCCCGAGTCTCAGTCTCCCATCGTTCTCAAATCAAACGGCCCGTGGCTATGCCGTCCAAAACAAAAATCTTTATCTGGCCTCCTTGAGGTACCTCAAACAAGATCCCGTATTTCCCCATGGTTGTTGCCCCCCACCCAGCCAGGATGCTTTCCCTCCACCCCTGCACTTCTGCTTCCTTCTGCCCAAGGCCTTTCCTGGTTCCTGCCCCCACTCCCCACTCCACAGGCTTCCTTCCCAGGTATCTTCCACTTAGGCTCTGTTTGAATGTCCAGAGACATTGTCATGTTGTCTCCTCTTATTTCCTTAAAGGCAGGGCCCATATTTTTGCCCTGCTTTGTAGTCACCGACTTTAGCACTGTGCCTGGCGCACTGAGCACTTCAGGAAAACTCATTGCCTGACTAAAAGAGGGTTTCCTGCTGCCACCTGGGTTTCCTGGTGTGTCTGACAGCTTCCTCACTATCTCTGGGCCCCTGAGCACTGCCACTGCTCACGGAAGCCCCCTTGACTCTGTTGTAGAGGTGAGATGTCCCATGTTGCCATTGATCGCTAGCGGTACCTACAGCTGCACAAATGGCATCCTGCTCGATTCCCGCTGTGACTACAGCTGCGCCAGCGGCTACCACTTGGAAGGCGACCGCAGCCGAATCTGCATGGAGGATGGGCGATGGAGCGGAGGCGAGCCTGTCTGTGTAGGTAAGCTCCAGTCCCCACACAGTTGTCCCGCCACCCGGTGTTGCCTTGACTTGACCCATTCAGCCAGCCGTGAATGTCCACTCCAGTAGAAAAGTCTGCCAACCATGGAGTGAGCATCTTAGGCAGCCTATTCAGGGGCTGCTATTACTTCTCCTCACTCCCTCAGCCCCACCCTGGGCTAAGCTTCTTCCCAAGATGTCTTTGGGCTCCTTGCCTCTTGAACCCACCCAAGATTTGCCTCTCAGGAATAAGCAGGAACTCAGGAATTGCCACCTGCTTTCTAACCTTGGCAGACATAGATCCCCCCAAGATCCGCTGTCCCCACTCCCGTGAGAAGATGGCGGAACCAGAGAAGCTGACTGCCAGGGTATACTGGGACCCTCCTGTGGTGAAAGACTCAGCAGATGGCACTATCACCAGGTAGGTACGGAACAGTAGCTTTCTCCCCCAGCCTCACTTTCACAAAGAATACACAGACCATGGAAAGAGGGAGGCTGAGTTCCCTGACCCTAATCCCACAGCTTCTTTTCCTCATGATTATTCTGCTCTGCTCCATGCAGGGTGACTCTGCGGGGACCTGAGCCGGGCTCTCGGTTTCCCGAAGGAGAACACGTAATTCGGTATACTGCCTATGACCGGGCCTACAACCGGGCTAGCTGCAAGTTCATCGTCAAGGTGCAAGGTTAGAAAGGATGCACAAAATCCCCTATCACTTCTACTCTGTTCCTGCTTTGCTAGCTCAGGCACACGTGTACCCAGAGAGACAACATAGGCCGGTAGAAAAGGCAGCTAAATTTGGAGGCAGAGGAATTAATTACCACCTGGGTGACTGGCGTTGAGCTACTCACTACCTCTCTGGGCCTCGGTTGCCTTATGTGAATTCTCTCCCTACTCTAGATCCGTGATCATACAATCTTAGACCCTCACACATCTATGTTGTGGAAAAGAACTACCAACCTGGAAATGCCCTCCAACAACATCAACTTGCCTCAGCAATTAAAAGGCCACATGTACACACATAATTCAGCTACCCAAGTCTAGGCCCCACAAGCCCCAAGCCATTGTCTGGATGTGGCTGAGCTCCCATAGTTACTGATCTGATCCTCCATGATGGCTTCAGAAGGGCCACACTGGGGCAGGCCCAGGTCTGTCTAGCCCTAGTCTCTGGAGAGACACATTTTAAAAGTCCGAGAGTCTTCTCAGAGATTCGGGATGCATACCTGAGGTATCCCACGCTGAGCACTGTGGGGTCATTCTGGGTAGCACCTGCTGCTTCTCCCCGGTGCTTCCAAGATGCCTGCCCTGGAGCTTTCTTGAAGGAACTCTCAGACTCAGAGCTTGAAGGCTACATGTGCCCTCGGTCCATCTCTGGTCACACTGGGAAGTTCTCCCACATGGCAAGTGGTTTTGCCACTGGTTGCTGCCCTTTCCTGTAGCGCTCAGGCTTCCGGCTGATATTTTACACTGTTTAGGGGTAGAAGAAGCCACTGTAGTTTGTCATCGTATTTCTTGATCATTACCAAAGCGAGCTGGCCCTTTGGGGTTTTGCTGGAATAGGTATGGAGAAGCTGCATAGTCTGCCTCCATCCAGGCACTTGTCTTAAGGGGAAGTCCTCTCCTTTCCTACCATCAAGGACAGCTCAAGTCCCTATTTTTGCAGAAAGTTTCCCCAACTCCTCCAGCCCTCTCCTCTGAAGTCCTCCAACCGGCCATTAATTTATATACAGTCTTTGATTTGTCCCTGTTTTGTTTTTGCATTTGCTGATTTCATCCTGGGTACCCCATGGTCTCTCACCTTGGAAAACCCAGCAAGGGTTTTCTTTGCTAGAGGACATCCTACAGCCTCACTTGAGTTCTTCATCCACAGTGAGACGCTGCCCTACTCTGAAACCACCTCAACACGGCTACCTCACCTGCACCTCCGCAGGGGACAACTACGGGGCCATATGCGAGTATCAATGTGATGGGGGTTACGAGCGCCAAGGGACCGCCTCCCGAGTCTGCCAGTCTAGCCGACAGTGGTCAGGATCCCAGCCCATCTGTACCCGTGAGTGAGAAGAGGGGAAAGAGAGTGGTCATGTGGAGTGGGCCTCCTTACCTCCAAAAGTCAAGCCCTGAACACAGCTGTAACTGGCAATTTCTACACCCCAGAGGTGGAGAAGAGTGGGATCATCTAGGATATAGTAATGGGGGGGGGGGAGAGGAGAGAACAGAAATCTGTCTAAGCTGCTGAAAGGAGAGGAAACACCCTCAGGAAAAGGCCTCTGCTGCCACAGCAGGGGCAAGACAAACACAGAAACATGGCCAGGATCATACTGTTGCTACCTATTGGATTATAATATTCTACTCTGGGTAAAAGCCCACTCAGTCCCGCTCTAGTAACATCTCTGCCCTGATCTAAGATTCAGGGATCAGAGGGTCGTGAGAGGGAAAGAAAGATTTGAGATGCCTTTTGAAGGGGCCCTGGGTACATGTGCTGCTTCCTACCCACAAAAGGAGGGGGTAGGGGCAACCACATGGCACAATGGATAGAGTACCGGCCTGGAGCCAGGAGGACCTGAATTCAAATCTGGCCTCCAGACACTTAACACTTCCTAGCTGTGTGATCCTGGGCAAGTCACTTAACCCCAATTGCCTTGCAAAATAAAAAAAAAAAGGAAGGGGTACCTTCAAGTACTTTTCTGGGTGGGGGGAAGCAGCTTCCAATGGGGTTTGAGGAAGGAGTCTAGAACCCAAGAATTTGTTCATTTAATCATCTGGGAATGAAGAAAGAAGCCGTATCCTGAATGGCCATCCCTTCTACCCTAGCCATGAAGATTAATGTCAATGTCAACTCAGCCGCAGCCCTCCTGGATCAGTTCTACGAGAAACGGCGGCTCCTCATCATCTCTGCTCCAGACCCTTCCAATCGATATTACAAAATGCAGATCTCCATGTTACAGGTGAGCGCCTTCCCCTTACTTCATTTTCCCCAAGCTACCTATCATCCAACACTCATTCCTTCATATCCCATCTCTCCACCTTCCCAACAATCCAGATTATCTTCACTCATTTTTATTCTGCAACTAAAACCCTCGGCCCCCAATTGAGTTTACCTGCAACCACTTTTGCTAAAGACAAAATTGCAGCATAAGAAAATCTTGGTCACGCAGATTAAATTCAAAAGGGCGTCGTGTCCAGTTTTTTTTCTGGTGAGTTGTTAAATTTTAGCAATGTGCCACTGCTTAAAGAGATTCTAAATACTAGCCGTTCTTCTTAATATTCTTGTACGGGGAACCTATGTTAGTGGCTAGCGAGCGGGACACATTCATAGTCAGGAAGCCCTGGAATCAAGTCCTGCCTTGGATACAGACTGGCTGTGTGACTGAGCAAGTCATTTAAGTTCTCTGGGGTCTAGAGAAGGGCTTCTTTAATTTTTTCCACTCATGACGCCAAGAGATATTTGTACGTGACCCCCAGGCATACAGGTATATCAAATAGGTACTCAAATCAAACATTTTCTGTAAATAAATCACAATTTTGCAAAACCCCCCCCTTCAGTTAGGTGATCCCATATGGGGTTCCGACACACAGTTTAAGAAGTTTTGGTCTGGTCTAGGCAACTCTCAGTTGCCCAGCACGTACTGATCTACATTATTAGAAAAGGTTTCCAAACCTGGAGCTCCCCACAGTGCTGAAATCAAAGCTCTGATCCAAAACAAGACAAGAAGATGCTTGTTCTGGTGAGATCATAAGGCTGCTAGGCAGCTGCTACCCCCTTCCGAAGGGCCATAAAACAAAATAACTTCCCTCCAAAGCAATGGGAATCGGAACCAGTGTCCGAGAGTGGCAGGAATAGCACCACAGATCTAGAAGAAACCTTCTAGGTCACCAAGGCCAGCACTGAGGAAAGCCAAGCACATGGTGGTTGACTTGGCCGAGGTCACATAGCAAGTAAGTACCAAGATTTCAGTCAAGATCTCAACCCGGACCTCTGACTTCATTCAGATCAAGCACTCTCTTCCACCTCTTCCACTGTGTGAATATGGGCAGAGAAAGCAAGAGTAAGGACGAACAATCCCAGGGAAAGGGATGGCAGTTGGTAAAGACTTTTTCACATATACCACCAGTACGTACCGGGCTAAGTGAAACTCATGCTGCCCAAGCAGGCTGCTAATGCTGGCGAAGTCATTAAGAAGAGGGACTTTGCAGAGAAGGCAGGTGGGCTGACTGAGCTCTGAGGGGCATTCATGGCAGCTGAGAAGGGCAGGGGGACAAAGGTGAGATCAACCAGGGTATGTCTGTAGACAGTGATGGTGCAGGGAGCCATGAGAACAGTTCAACAACTGAAGCTGAGACCCTAAGGCCAAGACCAAGGACTTTATTCCTCCAGGGGTCTAAGAAAAGAACACAGAAATGGGTCATGGAGTCTCCAAAGCAGAGACCACGTAGGCTCAACCTTTTTATTTTTGAGAGGTAATGAAGAAACTCCAGAGATGCCCGTGGGGTGAGAGACCAGAACCCATGTGTTAACTCAGCCTTGAACAAGGGAAGGCAAGTGAACTGGCAAAATTTAGAAGAGAAGCCTACTGACTGGAAAGGCAGTGGGCCTAGATCACGGCACGCTTCTCTAAAATTGTGCCATGCTGAGCAGCATCAATCACTAAGCATTTATTAAGCACCTACTATGTGTAGGCACTGTGCTGTGAAAAATTAGAAAGAGAAGTAAAAATCGGTCCCTGAATCAGACCATTCAAGATAAATACAGAGAAAATGAAAGGTAACCTGAGGGGGGGGCACCAACAGCTGGGCGATAGGCCTGGAAAGTCCTCCAGGAAGATGTGGCACTTGAGCCAAGACTCAGAGGAGAATCCTAAGGGATCCCAAGAGTTTAAGGTTGGTGGAGAGAGAGGGTACTAAAGCAAAGACACGGAGATAGAGACGAATCAAAAGAACAGCAATGGTTGGGCTGGAAAAGGTAATGGAATCTAAGATTAGAAAGGGAGGCAGGGCCACATTATGAAGAACTTTAAGGACCAAAGGCCTTCTGATTTGGTCCCGGAGGTCAGAGGAGCCACTGGAGTTCCTCAAACAGGGCTTACATGGTCAGATCTGTGCATTAAGAAAATCACTTTGGCAAGTGAGTGACCCAGAGAAAGACTTGAGGAAGGAAAAGCAACTGAGAAGCTTTTGGTCACATCCAGGCTAGAAGTGGTAGGGGCCTGAACCAGGGTGATGGCTGTCTGAGTGAAGAGAAGACGAGAACGAAGAGAGAAGAGAAGAGGGCCTGGGACAGTCTTGAGGGACAATCATACCTCAAGATCCCCATCCATGGTGGGCTTATAGACTACTTTGAATACACCCTGTCTTCACGCTCCCCGGTGCCCACTGGTCAAGGATACTAAGAATAACCTTTGGAGGAAAAGCTCGGCCTTTGGCTCAGAGTGGCTACAGAGGCCAACTTGAAGCAGAGCCAGCTGATCCATTCGGTCAGCGTGGTGATCCAAACAGCAAGGCACAGATGTGGGCAGAGTACACAGAATACATGTAAAGCCAAAAAAAAAAAAGGTAGAGGAGAAAGGAGACAGAGGACAGAGATGGCAGATATAAGGGAAGCTGTGTGAGAGGGGTAGAAAAGAACATATACCGATAGCAATCAGGGGTAGGGGTGAGTGACAGGAACCAGCCAGGAAAGCTTCGGAGCAAGGGAGGAGAAAGGGTTGGAGTCTAGCCACAAATGACTAAAAGCAAGAGCAACTCAGGGATTAACCAAAGGGGCTGTGCCCAGGAAATGAGGATGACGATGTGGGTGAGATCCAGGAATTTATAGTTACACGGGAACTTGGAGATCAGCTAGGTCAATCCTCTGCTTGGACTAGATGACTTCCCATCCAGGTCTCAATCTCCAAGTCTATGAAGGGTGTGATCAAAAGAGACGATGGGCTGCTAACAGGGGAAGAGTGAGAGAGAACTGACAGACAGCCCCCCTGTTCTGCTGGCAGCCTTATGATATGAAGAGAAACCAAGGAGAGCCCCCGGCACATTGAGTGAACCCCGCCGTGACACAGGAGGGGCAGGCATGGAGGGCTTGCAATCTGCATCGCTGGAAGGTTACCACAGATCCACTGAAATAATGATAACGATAGTAAAGATAATATCTTTATACAGGATTTGGGGATTTACAAAATACTTTAAATATATTATCTTATTTGAGCTTTACAAAGGCTTTCCTAGATGGGATCTATTATGATGGCCATTTTACACATGGGGAAATTAAGGCTCAGACTGTTTAAATGACTTGACCAAGGTGACAAAATTATAGTAACAGCAACGACTGTCTAGCATCACCAAGAGCTTTTCAAATAACATCTCATTTTATCCTCATCATAACCCAGAGAGGTATGTGCTATCATTATACCCGTTTTACATGTTAGGAAACTGAGGTGGACAGGCGACTCACCCAGGATCACATGATGGGAAATTGTCTGAACTCAGGTTTTCCTGATTCCAGGGCCAGAGCTCTAGCCACTGAGCCACCCGGCTGCAGATAAGTAAGGCAAGATTTAAACCGTGATCTTCTAGGACCTAAGTCCGGCCTCTCCTAGTCTAAGAGCCAGACAGTGGCACAAAATGGAAGGAGACCAGTAGCTGTATTTGACCTGTTCCCTCCGTGGTTACAGTTACAGTTCTCACACTTGGCAGCTGGTTTTATGCATCAGTGAACAATGTGTATGTTGTGGAGGGAAGGGATAACACAGGAGGTAGTCTTTGGCAGAGCATGACGGCCTCCTTCACCTGAACCACACTGGGAAGGGGTGTAGGCTGAGCTAAAGTAATGTTCCCCAGCAGTCCAGCCCCCAAAGGAGCTTCTTGTTTGGGGGCAGTCCCAGACCTGGTTTTTTTTTTTTTTTTTATCCCACCTGTCTTCTTTTCAGCAATCCACCTGCGGGCTGGATCTTCGACACGTGACCATCATCGAGCTTGTGGGGCAGCCTCCTCAGGAGGTGGGACGAATCCGGGAGCAGCAGTTGTCGCCGGGCATCATAGAGGAGCTGAGGTACGGGCTGGGGAGGCTAGGAAAGACACAGGTGAGGCTGGTGAGAATAGGGATTATGGGAGATACTCCCTTTGCAAGCTTTGCAAGACCAGGGGTTGAGCCCCCATCCTACTGGCTCCCGGACTCACGTTTTGCTATATCTAAAAAGGAGTCTTCATCCACTGAAGGCTCAGTCACACCTCTGAGAGAGGCAGGAGGTGAAGACAGGATCTTCTCCTCTTACCGGCATCCTTATCGTGACACTGGCTTCATGGAGATTACTGGCTACCCTAAAAATCTCTGGGTTAAGGATCTTATCCTCACAGATCTATTCTCAATGGGGCAGAAGAAGCAAAGCCAACTGAGGTAGAAAGTGGGAAATAATAAAAATAACAGCTAGCATTTGTATAGTGTTTTCAGTCTTGCAAAGCACTCTACAAATATCTCATTTTATCCCCACAAGAGGGAGGTCTTAATATTGCCTCCATTTTGACAGATGGGGAGACTAAGGCCAACAAAGGCCCAGCGCCTTGCCAGGGGACACGCTGCTAGAGAGTATCTGAGGTGGGATTTGAGGTCAGATCCTCCTGACTCCAGGTCTAGTGTTCTAGCCACTGAGCCTCCTAGCTGCTCCATAGACAATGGCGCTCCCATGACTGAAGAAGGCTCAAGTGCCCTAGGACAGGAGGGCCTTTGAGGGGTCTGAGGGTAGCTTGGCAGCAATAGTACGGATTGGCCTGGTTAATGGGGAGGAGATGCCAGAGCTCAGAAGCAGCAGGGCAGCCTCCAAAAGGAACTCTCTGGCTTTGGCCTTGCTCGTTTCTCTTGAGGGTACCTCCTAACTTCCCAGTTTCCCTTTGGAGAGCTTCCCAACTTTCCTTTCCCCCTCACCCCTCCATATCCCAACAACTGCCAGATCTGAGCAATTCTGCTTCCACTTGTCTCAGACTGGGTCTTCATTGACCCAGTCCAGGCCCTAACTAACCCCATCACTGCCCTGGCTGACAAACTTCTCGGGTTCCTGGTCGTCCCCAGAACAAAATGCGATCTCCTTAGCTGAGCAGAGCCAGCTCCTTGGCACACAGCCTCCCCTTGTCTGAGCCATCCCCGCACCAGAGATGCGGTTCCCCCAACTCCTCCCCCCTTTGGCCTGCAAGCCTTGGAGCTGTCCTAGGTGCTTGAAATCTATTCTCTCCTCACTCAGCCCTTCCGAGGGGCAGGGGGGCGGGGTTTCCACGGGGGGGGGGGGGAGGCAGGTGCTTGGGTTCCACATCAGGAGGACTTGGGTTCAAATACTGCCTTCGAAGCTTATTATCCGGGTAACTTAACCTTGGGGCCGTGTACGCTAAAACGAAGGCAGCAATAATAAGGGAAGGAGATGACACTGGCCAAGCCCTGCCCCTTAGCAACCAGGGGTGGGCGGCAGACGTCTCGTCCGGCCCAGCCTTGGGTTTGGGGAGGTTTAGCTAGGGGCCTCCACTTCATTCCTCAGTGCTTCCAAGTGATTCGTGCGTAACTTCACGTGGGGGGGGGGGCCACAGAGTGGGCGGGAGCATCCGGGGCACTAGACACGGCCAAGGCCTCCTTGCCCGCCCGCGTCCCCTGCAGAGTGCCCCTGCCTACGTAGCCCGATTCCACCCCCCACCCCCCTCTCTCGTCACAGCAGCGCCGCGGACGCTTAGGCAACGGGAGGGGGCTGCAGGAGCAGGCCGGCCTCCGGCGCTCTCCCACAGAAGCCGCCCGCGCATCCGGCAGCGAGCCGCGGAAAGGCCTCGGCCCAGCGGTTCCCGGAAGGCCCGGGCGGAGGCGGCAGCGGCGGCGGCGGCGGCGGCGGCGAAGGGGG
>JAJPUD010004458.1:109064-127121 GCA_023553655.1 Myrmecobius fasciatus
GCCCCCTGGCTTCGGCTGCCGAGGCCTCGTCGCCTCCTCTCGGGGCCCCCTTTATCACCTGCCATTCTCCATCCTCCATCCTCCCTCCCTCACTGGACAGTTCCTGTTTTTCCCCCTCCCCACTGGACAGTTCCTGTGTTCAAGCAAGTCCCGCTTCAAATTGCATTGTGTTCTCCGCATTGTTTACCAAAGACTTTGCCAACCACCCCATTGGCTTGGGCGTCCCAGCCAGCTGCCTTACCTGCCATGTGCCCGAACTCGGGGGCTTCACTGAGAGTGCCGACTCCCCTAGAAAGGCTGACAAGTTTATTGGTGGATGGGTTTTTGTAAAAAAGAAGCTACTTTGAAAGGGACAGCCTGCGACAGGTAATATGCTTTCAGACGTTTTTCCTTTCATTTCCCCGAAGGGCAGGAGGGGCTGCGGGACAGAGCATCCACCCCCCCTAGAGTGGGGAGTCCAGTTTGGGTTCAAATTCTGCCTCTGAGCACGCCACTTAGGCTGCTTGAGCCTCAGTCTCCCCAGCTGGAAAATGAGGCTAGGGAGGTCTAGAAAATGTAATCCTCCTAATTGCTCAGATTGATAGCATGCCTCCTGAAGCAGCCCCGCCCTGGAACCCCCCCCCCATTTCCTCCCTTCCCCCCAGGCAACTCTGGCACTCGATTAAAATGAAGTTACAAAACCTGTGTAAAGGAAGAGGGAGTTTACACAGTGGGATTTTGTAACAGCAAAGAAATCAAATGGCTGATTCTGTGGTAGAAAGAAGGATTTTTCTTTTGGTCTGTTGGTGTCTGGCTAAATATTTGCAGGGGGACATAGAGGAAGGAGTTTGTTATTATTAATTTTATTATTATTAATTATTAATCTAACAGCTGCTCTAGGCCTCCCTTGCTTTGGATGGTGCAATGGCACTTTGCATTCAAATAATCATTTCAATTTTGTGAGCACAGTGTTACAGATCTGACAGCCTGCCTTCTCTGTAGTAGGTGATTCACAAACACTTGTTGGATTAGAAAGAGATGCGAGCCAGTGGGTTAATGTCCAGGTTGATGAGTCCTGGAAGGCCGGTTGATTTATAGTAAGGGGGGAGGGGGGAAGATGAAGGATGCTGAAGGGGAGGGAGCTGGCTGCCAGAGGCCTGGGCCTGCTCACATGATGTACTCTTTTTTTCCTTCCAGGCAATTTCAGCACCTCACCAGGTCCTACTTCAACATGGTGCTAATTGATAAGCTGGGTCTGGACCGAGAACGTTTCATGGAACCTGTTACCCCCGAGGAAATCTTCACTTTTATCGATGACTACCTTCTGAGCAACCAGGAGCTAGAGCATCGTCGGAAGCAGCGAGATGTATGTGAATAAATGCCAGGGGCTAGGTTGTGCATGAGGCACCCTGGCTCAAGAACTCTAGACCCCCGAAAATAGATAGGATGCTTGTTCTATTGGGGTGAGAGGGGCCAATTTAAAAGATGTCCTAAGAACAGGGCAGGGGGCTAGTCACCAACACGTAGAAAACCATGCAGCACCCCCCCCCCAGAGAGGTGTGCAGAGATCTGGGGGTGGGGTGGGTGGAGTCACTTAGATCCATCAGGTCCAGCAGTGGCAATCTTTCAGGGGCAGCGATGGAGCGCAAGGAATTAGGGGATTCCAAAGGGATATTGGGTCCGTTGGCAATGGCTAGGGGCAGCGTTCTTTCCTCTGCCACCCTTCCCCTCAACCTCCAGGCTCTCAGAAGTTCATCAATCCCTATGTTCATTCACCAACAGAATGTGTGTTTTAAATGGTTCCCTTTCCCAGATACTACAACCGAAGGCAACACCATCAGCAAAATCTTCCCTTCAAATGGTCTAGGGGAGGGGAGGGAGGGAAAGGGAGGGGAGGAAAGGGAAGGGGAGGGCAAAGCAGGGGAGGGGAGGGAAGGGAAGGGAGGGAGGGCAAGGGGAGGGGGAGGGAGGGAGGGGAGGGGAGGGAGGGTAAGGGGAGGGGAGGGCGTGTACAGCACTGATTTGCCAGTCCTTGATTTTTCCTTTCCAGTGCTTCTCTCTTTGCCTTATCCTAAAAATATCAGTATCCTCTCAGTTCATCTCACTGTCCCGGTCTCTCCTGGTGGCTTGCTGATCAGTCGTGGAGCTAGTCTCCTTGGCTTCTGGCAGCACCCCCTCCTCTCCTTCCCCCACCCCCCACAGTTGATGTCCAGCCAGCTTCAGCTTCTCTTCCTGCTGTTCCCTCCAAGGACCCCCGTAACTGTTCTACTCACAGTCCCACTTTTTCAAGTCAGAGCAGATCTCGTGTGGGTCGGGGCTAAGAACCGTACAGTCAGGCTGTGAGAAGCAGAAATGAGGGAGGGATGTGGGATAAAGACCTCTCCCCCTCTTCCTTGTACATACATACATACATACATACATACTGCCATCGCTTCGACTTCAGCTCCAGTCACTGAGGCTGGGTGGGGAGTTCCTCCCCTATTGCTGCTCAGATCCTTTACCTAATTGTTCTCCCGGCTCAAAGCCCAATATTATTACCCACCAGGAGCCTTCGCCTTCAGTGCCCTTGTTTGATTCGAAGGGGCACCCGAAGGAAATTTATCGGCCAAGCCAAGACCCTGCTTGTCAGACAAAGCTGAGAGTAGCGATAGCCTGGCTTTCCACACAGATCCGTGTCCCGAGGTGGCCTTAGGGAGCAGGGGAAGTTAAACGTGATTCTTATCTTAGGATATTGATTGCTCAAAGCGGGGCCCTGGAGTATGACTCGAGGACCCAAAAAAGCATAGGTGGGGGAAAGTCAAATTCTGGTCTTTGCCTCTTGGGCAGGGAAGCACAAGCTCCTTGCCCTAAGCCAGGAAAGCAGAAAGTACAAGTGACACAAGAGTTTGTGGAGAAACCTTATTTGAAGATACAGCAAAGCTCAAAGAAAGAAATCTTAGCCAAGCTAAGTAGTTTTACTGGGTGGAATGTGACAGAGGGAAAGGCTTTGAGAAAACTTAAAAGGTCAGAGCAGAAGCACCAGCTCAGTGAGAAGCGGGCAGGTTCTGTCTTAGGATGCAGAGTGCATGTGGAAAATATCCAGCAAGACTGGAGCTTCCAGTTTTGAAGGTCAGGGTCAAACAACGAGCAAGAGCAACGCCCTTGCCTATAGCAGAGCTGTTTCACTTGGCAGACCAGAGCCACCCAGCATGTCTTAAGTCCCAGAAGCTAGATAGCCTAACAGGACTGAGAAACTTAGTGCCAAGTCCCACCCAGTAGCTGGCTGATCAAAGCCACTTTCCTGGGGTGGTTCCCTCATCATCATTCACAGGCCCAAGCCTTACTCTTCCCCAAGGAGGAAAAGGTGTTATGGAACAGTGGGGCCTGCTTGCAGGCAGTGCTTGTTATCCGCCCCCCCCCCCCAGAAGATCACCTCAGTTTGACTAAGAGGTGATCGGATTCTCTTGAAACGCCGTCCAAATGCATTAAACGATCCCCAGTTTTCTCTGGTGGGGAGCCACGGGGTCCAAAGCAGCTCTCTTTCCAAAGATACCATTATTGTCATCAGCTACTTCACACGGGACCATTGGCTTTAAGGTTCTCGGTGCTTTTGTCCCACAAACCTACCAAGTGGGAAACGCAGAATCCCAGTTTGACAGAAGAGTGGAAAATGAGGTACCGAGCCGTTAAGTGATTTGCCCACACCTACAACACGACCAAATTTGGGAGCTAGAATTTAAACCTAGGTCTCCTGACCCCAGTGCTTTCTGCTCCTCCTGGCTGGCTCTCCAAGATGGCAACACGGAGCCAGGCCTAGAACCGAGTCATAACCCTAGCCCTATCTTCATGCACACTCAGTACCAATTTATGTCATACACAGATGTTAAAGTTAAGAAATTGACTGGATCGTATTGGAAACCTTTGGCTTGTTCGACTTTGTATATTAAAGAGTTTTGAGATGTTCAAGTTGACTTATTCCTTCCATTGTGTGTTGTTCAATCGTGTCGTCCCCGTTCCCAAACCACAGAAGCTTTGCTTGGGCCTGAGGGTCATTCGTTGTGTGTGCCACGTGAGGGTGTGTGCTGTTCCTCTCCAAGTTGAGGGAACCCCCGGTGAACTGGCAGGGTGAAAGGGAAAGAACCAGGCCAGATCTCCTAGAGAGCTTGGGGTAGAACGGCGTGCAGAATGGCACGATCCCCAGACCTAGCGGACCCTCAGTAGCCATCCCCCCACCTCGGGCCCTGGCCATCCTGCCCAGAACAGCACCAGACACGTCAGCTAGTGGCTCCATTTAAGGAAGGGTGGAGACGCTTGGTGATGATGGGGATCAGTGTTGCTGAGGTAAGTCGAAGAGAGGATTCTTAAGTCTAGAGAGTTGCAGGTCCTTTCCAGCTCCCAGACTCTGGGATTCACTGAAACAGCAGAGCTGTGGTAAAGGAGGTGCCCTTTCTTAGAGAAAGGGCTCGGGAGGGCACATGTGGCCCAGCCAGCAGTCTGGAGATGGCAAGGGTGTCGGAGCACCCGGTCGAGATCATGAGAACAAAGACAAAGGGCAGGCAAGTAAGAAAGCTTTATTGAAACAAAAGAACATTTTAAAGTAGCGAACAGCAACACAACAAATTATGGCCAGGGCTCTCCCCCTTACTCTAGGAAACCAGACCCAGAAAGCCAGATGTGACCTCCATCCAATTCCTACAACAGGCACAGGCAAGAGCAGCTGGTGGAGCTCGCTCCAAAGAAAGCGCTTTTCCTCTCCAGTGTAGCTCCTTCTACAAACAACTTTATATAGGCAAGTGCATTGGTAATGGGCGGGGAGGTTGGGAGGTGGGGGGGATGAAATCTTGTCAGCACAAGGCTTTAGGTCCAGTCACAGGACCTAAAGTCACCGAACCCATACCCAGGCTCCCTTGCAGAACACTTTACGGTTAGGGTTCTAGGTTAAAGACAAGGCCTGGGCTTCTTTTAAGAATCAACGCGTCCACTGCTGGTCAGTGGAGGCACTAGGGGCTCTCTTATACCTGCTATGTGTGAAAGCTCACAATGAGCATGCACGTGTGCTTGAGTGTGTACGTGTGTTTGTACACTTGGGGGGGGGGGGAACGGTCCTGAGTCAGAAAACTCTGGGATACTGTTTAAGCTTTTGCTTAGGAGAACAAAATATGCTGTGTTCAAGACAACCAGCTTAAAGGCTCTGGATTCTAAAAGGCCGGCTTCAAAACCCAGAGCCACTTGGGGTGGTGAGGAGCACAAGGCTCCTGGGGCCTGCACTGTCTCTGGCTATCTCCGTATCTTCTACCATCCTCCATACCCCAAAGAGACTCCCTGCTCCTGCCCCCCACCAGTGGGTAGGAGGCTCAACTTTCTCTGGAGACCCAACTTGGGTGCTAACTCACTCACAAAGCCTTCCCTGACCCCTGGGCTGGAGGTCCCCTCCACCTTTAAGCTGTTCTCCCAGATATTATCACTCACTCAGCCCAGGCCATCTCTCCCCACTTAAGTTGGCTAGCTTCTTCATCCCGGGGTCTCTGATGAAAACTTCAATCCCGGGTCCCCAGCCGGGCCTTACGTGCCAAGGAGGGAATTGGGCCAGCACTGATGAAGGCTTCCAAGATTCCCAGAGGGGAAACTGGACATTCAACCAGAGTTGGGGGGGGGCAGGAATCAAATTCAGGGGAACATCTTTAAAGGGAAGAAAAGCAATGAATGCCCCCCTCAAAAAGCCCTCTGTCTGACTAGAAGAGGAACTGAAACCACGTGGAAACGCAGAGAAGCCCAGCTGAATGAGTGCGGACTGGGGAGGGGGTCCCTTCGTCCCCCCCCATCTCCCAAAGAGATGAGCTTGATGCCTTTGTGCTCACTTCTTCCACCTTTTCCTGCCCCGTCATCCTTGGGAAAGAAGTTACGAGCACCTCGCACCCATATAAACAGGGGCAAAGCTAAGGCCCAAGAGGCCACGAGCTCTCTGGGAGCAGGGAGAGAGGCTGAAAAACTTGGTTTCGAGCTCTCAAACACTACATTTAACCCTGAGCCCGAATGAATGGCTCAGGATGGAATCTGCAAGGAGAAAAACAAACGAGGTCAGACGAAACACAAGCACAAACACTGACCAGAACAAACCCATGAGACTGGGGGTGCTTACAGAGGTGACAACGATCCCCCTTCACTGCAGGACAGCGGCTACGCAGAGAGCACGGCTGTATACACACATGCACAGGAACATACACACACACACACACACACACGCACGCATGCACGAGTGTGCGTCTGCATAGGTAGCGAGGCAGCATGGATCCCGGCTCCGCTTCCTGTAGCTCGGCCCGGCTGGTGGTCCTGCAGCTCCGGGGACAGCCACAGCTCAGGATCCCAGCTTCTGCTTGGCCATGTTGGGACGCAGCTGCAGGGTCCCTTCTGCCCAGGAGCCTGGATACTGACGCATCTTCTGCCACAGACTCACTTCTTCTCCGACGGAGTCCATCCAGTCAACCATCTCCCCATTGCTGATGCCTGAGAAGATAGACCAACCACTGTGAGACCCCCCCCGGGGGTCCTGGAGAGATGGCATGTTCTTACTACAAGAGACCGATAGGGACAATTCCCTGGAGCGGGCAAAGAGAGCGCATCTAAGGAGAAAGGGACTCGCAAACTCCCATCAGGCCTCTGATGCCCACTGCAGCATGGGAGACTAGCTAGCTCAGAGGCTGTTGCTCCAGATGGCCAGCCATGAGGAGAAGCTGCATAGGGTGGCACAGAGCTAGATTTATACCCCACCTCTGCCACATACTAGCCACGGGCAAATCACAATGTCCGAGTGCGCCAGACTCTACGACCATAGATCAGCTGCCAACCTGCCTCCATGGACAGAGTTTCTATGGCAGGGAATTCCCCACTCTGGTGAAACTAGGCAAAAACTAAACAAAAGCAAACAGAATGGGCCACAGACGCTTTACGCCACCACCGCAGCTCTCCTACGAGGGCCAACTTGGCTCAAGGGAAAGAACCCCCCCCTGCTCTAAGCTGAGGATTCTGGAGCCAGATGGCAAGAAGCTGGGAGGCACAGCCATTACTGCTCAAGTACAGCAGAGATTCAGCTTAGCCTTCCCATAGGCCTCTCCCGAGCCCTTGACCCTTGGGGGAAAAAATTCTATGAAAGAGAGAGAGCAGGAACCCAAGCTGAGGAAGGAAGAGTCTCTAAAGGCATCATGTACATGAATGTCAGTCTTCAGAAACTGCAAAGGGTTGGGGAGCAGAATGGGGGGGGGCAGTGAACTTACCAGTACCAACACCCAGCCTGACCCCTCCCAGGAAGTCATTACTGGCCAAGGGCTCCCGGTCCCACACGGTCAGCTCCAGGCACACATGCTGCAGGTCCTCAGGCTTTACCCCATAGTAAACAAAGGTGTGATTGTAGTGGGGATTCAAGCTCTTCTTCACCACTGGAGTTTTACGTTTGCTGCTCTTGTTCCTCATGGGAAGGAGATATCTGAGCAAAGAGAAGGGGAGTCAGGACTGGCCATATTGACTAAGGCAAGGTCCTCCCTCCCACTGGGCCAGCCTGAAAAGTGGCACCCCCTTTCGGTGGGTCACAAAATAATAACGATGACAAGGTCGATTATTAAATGTCAGACTCAACTCTGTGTGGATTCTGTGGCCAGCATCCAAGCTGGGCAGAGTCTTGAGAGAGGAGCTCAACGCAATGAACTCCTGCCTCCATTTTCCAGGATAAAGGCCCGGGGGAAGCCCAGCAGGGGCTCACGGGCAAGGAGCAAGTGGCATTCCAGGGAACTCCCCGTCTCGGCCTTCCCAACCTGCCCCTCGTCAGGGCAACTTTGCGTGAAGACCCACCCTTTGACAAAGCTGTCCGAGGTGCCTCCAGATTTGGCGGCGGTCAGATTCTTGGCTTCCTTGATCCACACCTGGAGCTCTCCTCCATCTCCACCTTTGCCTAGAAAGAAGGCTATCCACAGTGAGCATGCTTTCTAGCAGCCAGCAGTGACCACCATGGCCACAACTGAACCAAAATCAAATTCGGTTTAGAACAACCGGTATTGTCATAGGTAGAACAAGGTTTCCCTAGTAGGAAGGAGGTTCAGGAAAATCCGCCCGAGGGATGGTACAGGAGGGGGTACAGAGGCAAATAAGGCCTGGAGCCTCTCCTGGGAGGCCTAGTAGCTCATGGGTACCAGGACCATCTCTTCCCTCAACCTCCCTTCCAAGAAGCTAGGCAAACCTTAACCAAGGCACTTGGCGTTGCGCCCCAAACTGACAACAATGGTTTCAGAGAACACTTACCTTTTTTGTGGTCTCCAGCAACAAGCAGTTTGGAGGCCGGGATGTATTTCAGTGAAACAACCAACTCGCCCTTCTGTGGTAGGATGCTAGCCAGGGTCTCAGCACTGATCTGAAATGCAAGTAAGCCCCCCAAGTCACTGGAGGCCCAGCAGATGGTGCTTGAGTGCAGCTGGGAGCTGCTTGTTGCAGTATGGGGGCATCCTTCAACATCCCATAACATACAACCTGCTTAGGCGGCGGTCACAAGTGTTCTTTAGGAAAAACAGTCACAGCAACCAAGGGCCCTTCCACTTTGCCCACCACTATGCCACCACGTGCCATATTCTGACCATTTCAATTTGGTTTAATCCAACCAACATTTATTAAAGGCGACAGCATGGTGTGGTGGAAAGGATGCCGGATTTGAAATCAAACAAGTGGAGATCGTATACCAGCTCTGTTACTTGTTACCCATGTGACCTTCTTGGACAAGTCCCTTCCTCCCCCTCCGGGCCTCAGTTTACTCATCTATGGAAAAAAAAAAAAGTGGATTAGATGACTTCTAAGAAGGCTTTTTAGCTCTGAATTTGTGGCCATAGGATCCAAGGCACCTGCTACATGTTCCAATATCCTCAAGCAGAGAGGGCCGATATCTAAGCCCCCAAAAGCTGAGGCTTCTATTGGCACCCAAGGAGTTGATTGCCACACAAGCTACTTGTTTAAGAACTCTTTGGAGACCAAAAGAAGGTGACTGTTAAAAAGCCAGAAAAGACTTAATAAAAATCCTTCAGTCATTTTCATTTTGGCTAGAGGTCCAGGTCCCTCCCTGCCTCATTGGCCATCAACAGTCACCAAACACCCCCCCCAAAAAAAAAAAAAAACAAACCCAAATTTGTTTCCCATTTCTACTCAATTTGGGGCTAGGGTCAGAGCTAGAGAGAAAACTTCAGCAGGAGCTCTCTGTCAGCTTTCCTTCCTATTTGGCCACCAATGAGATTTAGAGGCAAAGGGACAGAGCCTCCTGCATGGCACAGGATTAGCAGCCAATTCATTTCCTTTTTGTGTCTTTGTTCTGAATATAACTAAGAGCAAAGAAAATGGTCATTTCCACCTATAACAGAAAAAGAGGTTTATACATGAAATCATGAATCTCGATTCAACTTTCAAGACTATCCTATCTGTCTGTGATTTCTTCTGGTATTCCTTGGGTCCTCTTCTGTGTATTCCAAAGTAATTCCATGGCTCTCTTTTCTTTCCTACCTTTCTCCCCACTTTTTTGCAGCCAATCTATAGTTCCCTTCTCCCTCTCACCACTTCTCTCACCCCTATGGAAAAAGAAGAAAAAACAAAACCCTTGAGACACATATAGCCATATGGAACAAATGTCCACATTGGTGACGTTCAAAAACCGTAAAGCTTATTCTGCATTTTGATGCTATGACCTCACTGTCAGGAGGTGGGTAGCTTGCTCCATCATTGATTCTCAGAAATCAAGGTTGGTCACTGCATCGTCAAGTCTTTCAAAATACAATTCTTTTCAATGGTGTCTCTGACCATCATTCCTTCCAGCATTTCTTATGATCCATTCACATTATCATCATAACTACAAGGAGCCATAAGGAGTCTAAAGGTTTGTGAAGGGTTTTAGGTATTGATCCTCACAACTGTCACGTGTTGTAGATGCCATTGGTATCTCTACTATACTCATGAGGAAACTGAGGTTGAGAGAGATTAAGTGACTTGCCTAAGATCACACAGCTAGCGTCCAAAGCATTCAATATACTGTAACGTATTCACCATTCCCCAGCGGATGACGCCTATTTAACTTCCAGGTCTTTGCTGCACCAAAATGAGCTGCTATAAATATTTATGTATATATACATCTTCTTTCTTTGATCTCCTTGGAGTAGAGGTCTAATAGAGGTGTCTCTGGGTCAAAGGGTAGGCACAGTTCAGGGATATGGGATAGCTTAATTTCAGACTGACTGGACCAATCAGCATCTCTACCAACACGACATTCATGTGCCTTTCTTTCCACAGTCCCTCCAACATTTGTCATTTCCCTCATGTGGCATCTTTGCCAATGTGGCGGGCATGAGCTAGAATTTCAGAATTGCTTTAGCTTGATTTCTCTAATTATTAATGATTTGGAATATGTTTTAATATAGTTGTTCAGACTTTATATTTCTTCCTTTGATAATTTCCTGTTTCTATCCTCTGACGATTTATCTACTGGGGAATAGTAGCCAACTCATTGCAACAAACTTCTATTTATTAAATAGAAGACTTATTTAATTTAATATACTACTTATTTATTAAGTAGCAGCTACTTTCCAGATACTGGGTGAGAAGCTGGGAATATAAAAACAAGCCAAATAGTCCCTACCTCCAAGGGGAAGAAGAATATTGAAAGACCTTTAGATAATCACTTAGCAGTCCACCATCTAGGTATACATCATACAAGGCAGTAGGAAAATCTAATCGTCTTCCTAGGAATTAAAGTTCTGCAAAATTTTCAATTGTTAGAAGACCCTGAAAAAAGCCAAGGAGGAGTAATCAGTGGTACGGTTAGCTAGAGACCTAAAGATAGTGAAATGACCCTTGCAAAGTAGACAGGTGTGATTAGTGGGTCTCGGACAAACTCTGAAGCCTAAGACATCAAATGATGTCCACAGAAGCTTTCTCAACCTCCAGAAGACAAAACACAGCAATTCATTTTTAAGAGAGCTCAGTCTTACCTCAAACCAATAATAACATTCTACAAGGTTAATGTCCTGATTGAATATCACAATATAAAAGAGTCCATCCCATCTGAATGTGGACCACAACATAGCATTTTCTTTTTTTTTTTTTTTAAATTTTGTTTTTACAAAAAGCTTTAATAAAAAAAATAAAATAAAATAAAAAATAAATTTTGTTTTTACTTTTTTTAAAAAAAAAGCTTTTTATTTGCATAACATATGTATGGGTAGTTCTTCAACACTGACCCTTACAAAGCTTTCCGTTACAAATTTCCCCCCCTAGTCCCCACCCCTCGCCTAGATGGCAGGAAGTCCACTACATGTTAATTATATTAAAATACTTGACAAGATATATGTATACATATTTCCATACTTATCTTGCTGTGCAAGAAAAATCATATCTATATGAACAAAAAATATCTGAGAAAAGAAACCCAATGCAAACAAACATCGATAGAGAGCATGAAAATGTTATGTTGTGGTCCACATTTCATATCCCTCTCTCTGGGTGTTATGGCTTTCTTCATTGAACAATTGGAAGTGGTTTGAAACATTTCATTGTTGAAGAGAGCCATGTCCATCAGAATTGATCATCATATAATATTGTTACAACATAGCATTTTCAAGCTTTCTGTTGACGTTTGCTTGCATTTTGTTTTCATTCTCAGGTTTTTTTTCTTTCTAGATCTGATTTTTCTTATGCAGCAAGATAACTGTATAAATTTGGATACATATATTGGATTTATCATATATTTAACATATTTAACATGTATTGGACTACCTGCCATCTAGGGGAGGAGGTGGGGGGAAGGAAGGAAAAATTTGGAACAGAAAGTTTTGCAAGAGTCAATGTCGAAAAATTACCTATGCATAGGTTTTGCAAATAAAAAGCTTTAATTAAAAAAAAAAAAAAAAGAAGAAGGAAAAAAAAAAGAATCCCAACTGGTATACATGACGTGGACATTGGTAAGAATATATTTGTTTTGATTTATTAACATACTATTTTGAACATAATAGTTTCCTTCTCTTATCAAAGCACTATCTGGAGTATCCGGAGCAGGATTCAACCTTTACACAATCAAAGCACAACAAGAAGCATTCAGTTACTATAAAGGAAAATATATTTTGAAAATCCAATTTCCCAAGATGGAAAAGGCATGCTCTAGCCACCTTGCCTAGGGAAAGGGCTCCAATTTCAATTTTAGTAGTACACAGTTACAATACACATCATTGCTAACTTTGTTTACATTTTGAAGAGCTACGGGCACCAACTGCTAATAGTATCAAAAATGTTCAGGATTGTTTTGATACTTATGTTTATAATAAACAGAAAAGAGGATGGGGAAATAGGAATTCCATTTAAAGTGGCACTTGTGGGTTACATGTAACAGATATAATAGATATATATTTACTGTTTTGCTGTGGTGGGTTCAGTCATGTCCAATTCTTTGGGAAATCATTTCTGGGGGATTTTTTTTTTTTTTGCAAACTTACTGGTTTGCTATTTCCTTCTCCAGCTCATTTTATAGATGAGGAAACGGAGGCAAATGGGGCGAAGTGACTTGCCCAGGGTCCCACAACTAGTAAGTATTTGAGGCTGGATTTAAACTCAGGTCTTTTTGATTCAGGCACTAGCATTCTAATCACTGTGCCAACCAACTGTCGATCTATGCTTATAGACTATTGTGATATACCAGGACTTTTGGTTTAAGTGAAAAATGAAAAGGAAGGATTTTTACAGAGCTAGAAAAAAATAATGAAATTTATCTAGATGAACAAAAGGTTAAGAATCTCAAGGGAATTAGTGAAAGCAATACATTTAAAAAAATCCATAATCATCAAAATAATTTGGTAAAATTTGGTAAAAAAAAAAAAAGGAAAAAGAAAAAAGAAAAAGAGAGAGTTCAGATCTATGGAGGAAGAAGCAATTTGTGACCAAAGAAGAACTGGAAATCTTTACTGATCACAAATAGATAATTTTGATGATATTAAATTTTTTTTATTTTTATTTTATTTGCATAACATATGTGTGGGTAATTCTTCAACAATAACCCTTACATAGCTTTCTGTTACAAGTTTTTCCCCCCAACTCCCCACCCCTACCCTAGATGGCAGGATATCCACTACATGTTAATTATGTTAAAATATTGGCAAATCGAATATATGTATACATATTTCCAAACTTATCATTGTTGTGCAAGAAAAATCTTATCTACACAAAAAATATAGATGATATTAAATTTAAAAGGTTTTGTACAAACAAAACTAATGCAGACAAAAATAAAAGGGAAACAAACTGAGAAAACATTTTTACATTCAAAGGTTGTGATAAAGGCCTCATTTCTAAAATATAGAGAGAACTGACTCAAATTCAAGCCATCCTCCAATTGATAAATGGTCAAAGGATACAAACAGACAATTTTCAGATGAAGAAATTGAAAGTATTTGAAAAAGTGCTCTAAATCACTATTGATCAGAGAAATGAAAATTAAGACAACTCTGAGGTACCACTAAATACCTCTCAGATTGGCTAAAATGACAGGAAAAGATAACGATGAATGTTGGAGGGGATGTGGGAAAATTGGGACACTACTATATTTTTGGTGAAGTTGTAAACTGATCCAACCATTCTGAAGAGCAATTTGGAACTATGCTCAAAAAGTTATCAAACTGTGACCCAGCAGCATTTCTATTGGGCTTATATCCCAAAGGAAAGGAAGGAAAGGGCCCCACATGTGCAAGAATGTCTGTGGCAGCCCTTTTTGTAGTGGCTAGAAACTGGAAACTGAATGGATGCCCGTCAGTTGGAGAATGGCTGAATAAATTATGATATATGAATGTTATGGAATATTATAGTTCTGTAAGAAATGATCAGCAGGAGGATTTCAGAGAGGCCTGGAGAGACTTGCATGAACTGATTCTGAGTGAAGTGAGTAGAACCAGGAGATCATTATACACGGCAACAACAGTACTATATGACGATCAATTCTGATGGACATGGCTCTCTTCAACAATGAGATAACTGAGGCCAGTTCCAATTGTTCAGAAATGAAGAAAGCCATCTACACCCAGAGAAAGGACTGTGGGAACTGGGTGGTCACAACATAGCATTTTCACTCTTTTTGTTGTTGCTTGCTTGCATTTTATTTTGCTTCTCTTTTTTTCTTGTGAGACATGATAATTGTATAAATCTATATGCATATACTGGATTTAACAAACATGGTAGAAATATATAACATATATTGGACTACTTGCATCTAGGGGAGGGCATGGGGGAAAGGGGGGGATTGGAATACAGGGTTTGGCAAGGTCTAATGTTGAAGAATTGTCCATGCATATGTTTTGAAAAATAAAAAGTTTTAATTTTTAAAATAGAATAAAATAAAAAAGAGAGTTAAAATCAATGGGATAGATTCATTATATAACATACAAAAGCAAATAAATATAGCAGCCAAATTTGATTAAATACAAGGATGCTACCTACTAGGATAAAGATTCAGTTTAACAAAAACTGCTGGGAAAACTAGGAAGCAGTTTGGCAGAAATTAGGGATAGAGCTACATTTCATATTATATACCAAGATAAGCTCCAAATGACTAAAAGGCCTAGATAGAGGAGCAAGGGGAAAAATTACCAAAAAAAATTTATCGATAGAAGAGTTCATGACCAATCAAGGGTTAAAGAGGCTCACATAAGAAAAAAAAATGACAATTTTGATAACATAAAATTAAAAAGGTTTCCATAAACAAATCCAGTGCAGCTAAGAAAGGAATGGAAATAGCTACCTGGGCCCAGATTGGGGTGGTGGGGGGGAGGGGGAGGCCCTGCAGGGAGAATTCCATCAAATTTTTCTATTAAAAGTCTCATCTCCATGGAGAACATAAGAAATTGATTCAAACTTTATAAGAATAAAAGCATTCCCCAATTGATAAGTGGTCAAAGGACTTGAACAGGTAAACTTCAGGGGGGAAAATCCAAGCTATTTATAACCACGTGAAAAATTACTCCGAATCACTAAGAATTAGACAAATATAAATTAAAGCAAATCTGAAGCTCCAGCCCACACCCATCATCAGATTGGCAAAGCTGACCAAAAAGAAAAAATGATACTGTTGGTAGAGCTGCAAATTATTGTTCTAGTCATTCTAGAAAGCAATTTGGAACCACGGCCCCCCAAATTATTACTAAACTGTGCATTCTCTTTGACCCAGTGATGCTGCTACTAGGCCTACACCTCAAAGTGATCAAAGAAAAAAGAAAAGATCTCATATCTATAAATATGTTTATATAGAAGCTCTTTTTGAAGAGGCAAAATCCCCTGAAAACTAAGAGGTACCCACCTATTGGAAATGGCTAGGCAAACTGTGGTTCATTAATATAATGGAATATTACTGGGCAATAAGAAATGACAAAATGGACAGTGTCAGAGGAAAACTGGGAAAATTTATATGACAGAATGTAGAGTGAAGTGAGTAGAAGCAAGAGAACAGCTGTCCTTGTCTATAAAAAAAAAATGGTGGAACAAGATGACATGGAAGCATTTTGCCAGCTCTGGAGTTATATTACAGTCTGTGACAAGAGACTTAGCAAAGTTAATAAAGTAAGAGAAAACTCAAATGCCTTGAATCCTATAATCTACAGAGGAATCTGAATTGCTACCTGCAATTAATACAAACTTGTTTTGTTTGTAAATTTTTAAAAAATAGTACTTTTTTAAATTACAAGGAAATGGGTATATGGGTATATGATTCTGAAGTTAAAATTATTTTTAACCTATGGAAAGTTTTAAAAAAATTGCCCAGGCCTGGATCCTACTGGCTGATAAAACCCTACCAGCCAATTCCCTTTCCCACCTCATCATTTTATAGTAGAAATATGGGGAAGGCATGAAAGGAAAAAGAAAATGGGAATCTTGTACCAGTAAATGTAATCTTTCTACCCCCCAAAAAAAGGTTTTTGTTTTTGTTTTTTAAAAAAGAAGTAAATTTACACCAACATGGAAAACTCAATTCAAGATAAAGTTGGCAAGGCTTCTTTGGACAAAATCGATACAGTCATGAATCCAAATTTGGATTTCCAAAGCATCGTCAATCAGTTAGATACTTATATTCTTATTATTAAATTAAGGAGCATTATGATATACTATAATCTTGGAGAAAGGAAAAGCTGGCTTCAAATCCTGCCTTTGAAATGTACTGACTATGTGTCTCCGAACAACTCACATAAGTTACTTTAAGACTATAAGTTACTTTAAGATGAAAGAAAATATAGAGAACAATACAAAATATAAAATAGATAATTTTGATAATATAAAATAAGAAAGGTTTTGAGCAAAGAAAACCAATGCAACCAAAATAATAAGGAAAGCAGAAAACGGGGGGGGGGGAGGAAATTTTGCAACAAGTATCTCTGGTAAAGACCTCATTTTTCAAATATATAGAGAACTGTGTCAAATTTATAAAAATATAAGTCATTCCCCAATTGATAAATGGTCAAAGCATATGAAAAGGCAGTTTTAGACAAAGAAATCAAATCTCCCCATAGTCATAAGAAAAAATATTCTAAGTTACTATTGATTAGAGAAAATGCAAATTAAAACAACTCTGAGGCACCACCTCACACCCTTCAGATTGGCTAAGATGACCAAAAAAAAACCAAGGAAAATGTTGGGTGTTGGAGGAGATGTGGGAAAACTGGGACACTAACGCGTTGTTGATAAAGTTGTGAACTGATGCAACCATTCTGGAGAGCAGTCTGGAACTATGCCTACAGGGCAACAAAACTGTATATACCCAACAATAGCACTAGTAGGTCTATATCCCAATTACATCCAAGAAAAAGGAAAAGGACCTATTTGTACCAAAAATATTTATAGCAGCTCTTTTTGTAATGGTTAAGAGATAGAAATCCAAGAGCTGCCCATCAATTGGGAAATGGATAGATGAGCTGTGATATATGATTGTAAT
The DNA here is from genome assembly GCA_023553655.1 of Myrmecobius fasciatus. Lineage (NCBI taxonomy): Eukaryota > Metazoa > Chordata > Mammalia > Dasyuromorphia > Myrmecobiidae > Myrmecobius > Myrmecobius fasciatus. The sequence continues at coordinate 125,998 of JAJPUD010004458.1, forward strand.
GGAAGGTTACTCTGCTGTAAGAAAGGACCAAGAGGATGATTTCAAAAAACCTGGAAAGAATTACACGAACTGATACATGGGGAAGTGAACAGACTTAGGAGAACACTGTACCCTGTAACAGCAATATTGTTAGATGAAGAACTGTGAGTGACTTAGCTATTCTCAGCAATATTAGGATCCAAGACAATCCCAAAGGACTAATGATGAAGCATACTATCTGCCTCCAGAGGAAGAACTAATATTGTTTGAATACAGATTGAAGCATTCTAGCTTTTACTTTTTTCTTTCATTTTTCTTCGAAGTCCTTTTTGGTACAAAATGACTAGTACGGAAATGTGTTTACATCGTCTCACATGTATAACCTACATGTGATTGCTTACCTTGGGGAGGAGGGAGGTTTAGAATTCAGAACTTAAAACTTTCAATTAAAATGTCAAAAAATTGAAAAAAAAAAAAAAAGACTGTAAATTAGAGCCAATCTACCTCAGCAGAGGGCATCATGGGTGTGAGCCAAAAAATGTATTCTTTCCTTTTTCCTTCCTTCTCTTCCTTCTTCTTCTCTCTCTCCCTTCTTCCCTTCTTAAATAATATCTGCCATTAGAGTCTAACAGAAAATCCAATTTGTATCATATAAACCCAAGAAAAAAATGGCACTAGGAACAAGGTCATTGCTACCAAATATTTTAAGCCAAATTCTAAGTCTTTTCAAAGCCCAAATCCATGCCTTAAGAAATAATGTGGACCTCAAACACAAGTACATCTAGACACCGGAAGGGGGCAGTAGAACCCTGCCAACTGCATTCAAAATAATGAGCAACAAGTGGACCCCAGAAGTTCCCAGAGGAGACCTAAGTGACATGAGATACAAGCAGTGTTTACTGAGTTGCTTCTCACACAGCTGAAAAACAAGTGGGAGACTACTGCTTGGGGAAGAGCTGAATGAATTGTGAGCCCCGAATGTCATGGAATATGTGTGGCAAGAAATGACCAATCCAAGGAAATCAGAATAATGAGAAGCCCCGTAAGAACTGATACAGAAGGAAGAGGAAAGAGAAGCCCCAGAGGAATTGATACAGAAGGAAGGGAAAAGAGAAGCCTCAGAGGAACTGATACAGAAGGAAGGA
>JAJPUD010004458.1:127131-144098 GCA_023553655.1 Myrmecobius fasciatus
AGGAACTGATACAGGAGGAAGGGAAAAGAGAAGCCTCAGAGGAACTGGTACAGAAGGAAGGGAAAAGAGAAACCCTGCAGGAACTGATACAGAAGGAAGGGAAAAGACAAACCCCGGAGGAACTGATACAGAAGGAAGGGGAAAGAAAAGTCCCAGAGGAACTAATACAGAAAGAAGGCAGTGGGAAAAAGAGTGTGAGACAGAAAGATGATCATAGTGATTTCATATATGACTTCACCCACACAGATGAGAAGGACACAAGGATGAATCTTCGTGCCGTAAAATTGGAATGGTCAGGCCTCGCCCTGAAGAAGCCACAAACAAATGTGCCTCTGCACCCTGGAGTGGAGAGGTTGGATGGGTGGGGGGAGAAGCTGTGGGCGAGGGCTGTGGCAGCTGGTTTTACATTTCTCTTGGTTCCGAGGGAAGGAAGGATGAAGGGATGGAGGGATGGGTGAGAGGTGGGAGGAGTTTATCAATAGGATATATGATAAAGAAAAGCTTTCAAGAAAAGTTTCATTTTAAAAAAACAAAGGTACTACTGAGAGTGGGAAGAAGCCATACCTTTCCATGCAAGGGGAGCCACTGATCAAAAGGGTTGTCAAGTTTCCAGGAGTTCATGTTGACCTCAGTCTCTCCCAGGAAAGTGTTGCGGCCCAAGCGGCCATGGTGCCAGACAGAGAACTGTAAAATCCTCTGAGACAGTAGGGATTTGGGGATCTCATACTGTGGAAAACAGCATAGATGTCAAGGATCAAGGGAGGCAAAATATGGAGCCCTGCCCCCATAGGGCAAGGATTCTAGAACTGGTGGCCCCGGGGAGCCTCAGTCCTGACCAATCCAAAAAGGCAATGATCGGCTCTCCTTTCTGCCCAGACCTGGGCTGCTAATTCCGAGTGCATGCCCACCCTTTCAGTTCCTTTATGCTAAGGCCCAAATACTCCCACCACCCCCCATCACAAAGCTGTCACATCCTCAAGGGAGGATCCAGAACAAAAGTGATTCTTTATCTCTGAGTTGGGAAGCAGGCCTCCAGATCTTGAAGAGGGATAGTGAGCAGCCCATTCCCCCAAGTGACTGATCCAGTGAAAGTCACTACTTCCCAAACACCCCCCAGCATCTGGAAGGTGTTTTCTCCTCCCTCTCAGGCAAAGGTCTGAGCAAACATGTGCCTTCCCTCAGTGTCTGTGTTGGCACAGGGGTGACCCATCAGCTACAAGTGAGATGCCACGGAAAAGAGCCTGAACTGCCAGCTGGCCCAAGGGGAGGGGTACTCACTCGGAAAACCTCATCAAACACTGGGTTGACAGTGCCTTGTTTGACACTGGTTTTACGCTTCCCCTGTCGGGATTTATCAGGCAGGAGGTAAGTCTTCACGTACCTGGAGAACATTGCAAATGCCAATTGCTTCAGCGGGTCCCTTCCAAACCCTTATAACATCCTGCTTTCCACCCCAAAACACAAATGTTCCAAGCAGAAAATGTCCCCTTACTAGTACAGCTGACCCTTTATCCTTGAGCAGTTTTAGTTGGCCCTCCTCAGCCCTCCCTAAGACTAGGTACCCCGTCTGCCTGCTCAGAGTGTGAGGTTTGGGCAGCACTCACGGGTTTGAGCGCTTCTTGATGTCATCGGCAAATGCCAGCTGGCGGCACTCCTTCACACGGACCAGCAGGGTCTGGGAGGATTGCTCATACTTCAAGGAGACGGCAATCTCCCCCGTTATCAAGATGTTACTGACTTCGCCAGCCTCACTGTAGATGCTCACCATGCTGCCAAGTGTGCTCTGGAGAGAATAAAGTCCAAATATGCCATGGAGTTCCTGTCTAGGGAGCCTCAGTGCCCTCCTACAGGTCCTTCTAGACCAAACCTGACAGGAACTATCCAGAGAGCTTGGCAGTCAACCTCATCATTAGCGCTCTGAATCAAGACCAAGGAACAGTGGACGTATGCTAGGAAGCTCACTTTGAAACGGGTTCTTAACCCGAAGGCCACAGAAAAAAATTCATGTGAGGAAGCTAAGTTGTCAAACTTGCACAGGGAAAAAAATTACATCTTGAGTTTCACTATAATCAAGCATGTCTTTCAGTCGCTTTAAAACATTGGAAAAAGCCAATGAGATACTCTGCAGATGACCTAGGCGCTTTGCTTTTTAGAGAATCCCAGATTTAGAGATGAAAGCGACCTCAGAGGCCATATTATCTAATCCTCTCCTTTGAAAGATGAAGAAACTGAGGTCCACAGAGAGAAAATGGTAAAATCTCAATTTGAACCAAAGAGCTCTCCATGTCTATCCATCCTGTGCACTTCTTGTGCATGTCCTCCTGGGAGATCTTCATAAAGTGGGGGGTTTAGGAGGGGTCCATTCAATATATGGAACATCTGTAGGTCTCAACATTATGTAGAAACGTGACGTGGGCCACTATCCTTGGCTTTCCTTTCCCTGGTAGGCTTTTAGGTATTTCATTACTTACCTCCACTTTGACTACAGAAGGAGGTGGGGGGGAGGGGGTGCAACGCAGAAAGAAGAAAAGAAGTTCCAACTTCTGTTTTTGCTACGGGCCAGGAGCAGGACTCTTGTTCCTGAGTCACCACAGCCAAAGTGGCAGCCTCTTGCTGCTGGGCCTCTCTGTGCTTGGATGGATCTAGACAGCCTGCTGTCTAGATTGTACATTCTCACCTCTTGGAAAGTGCCAGAGTTTGTCACTGCTGGCACAAGCCATGTGAACTCACAGCACCCAAAGGCCAGGCCATAGGAGTCTGAGCTCTGGGAGCTTTGCACTCTGTTTAACCTAAGTCCATCCTTCTTATTTTTTGATAGTATTTTGTTTTTCTGAATACATACAAAGACAGTTTTCAACATTCATCCTTGTAAAACCTTGAGTTCCAAATTTTCTCCCTCTCTTCCCTCTCCTCTCTCTCCAAGACAGCCAATAATTCAATATAGGTTAAATAAAAGCAATTCTTCTAAACAAATTTCCACGTTAATCATGCTCGGCAAGAAAAATCAGATCAAAAGTGAAAAAAAAAACTGAGAAAGAAAAAAAAATAAGCAGACAAACAACAACAACAAAGGTGAAAAAACTATGCTTTGATCCACATTCAGTCTCCATAGCTCTCACTCTGGTTGCGGATGGCACTCTCCATCACGTCTATTGGAATTGTAAGGTCATCTCTTTAACCTCAGTGTTCTTCTGGCAAGGCTCTGTGACTGGGAATCGGAAAACACCACTTTCTTCAAGGACTCAAACTTGTCAGGCACCCAAAAAGTAAGGGAAAGACCCATGAAAGGCAAAAAGATTTAGCATATTGTGAGCAAAGAACTACATAACCAATGAAACACATGAGATTTGATTAAAAAGATGTATGCCCCCAAAAGGAGGCCAGCTGACCCCATCGAGAGCAGGAGAAATGACTGAAGCACTTGCCGCCCAGGGTCACATGACTACCAGAAAATAAATTTCAACCTAACTCCAAGACCAGTATTCTATCAACTATATATCACATTGTCTCTCAAAAGCAACTGGGAAAAAAAAAAATTGGAACTCAAAATTGCATAAAAGTGAAGGTTGAAAATTATCTTTACATGCCATTGGGAAAAATAAAATACTATTAAGTGGGGAAAAAAAGGCTAATGAATCCATTCAGAATTAAAAGACACATGAAAGACTTAGGTAAATAAAATTACAAAACACTCTTTCAGGGTTGCCAAAATCAAAATGATATGACAGAGATAAAGCTATACTAAACTAAGAAGAAGTTTACATTATAGAACTAGTTAAAATAATAATAGAACTCATTTGGAGAAACAAAAGGTCTAGCATCATAAGGCAAAGGAAAAAAAAATAAAGTAGGAATGATGGGGTGAATAAGCCTTCAAGACTCCAAAATATATGACACAGTAGGAAGTATGGTTAAAAAATTGGTACTGGTTAAAAAATAGAATAGGGCAGCTAGGTGGTGCAGTGAATAGAGAGCCAGGCCTGAAGTTAGGAAGACTCAACTTGATGAATCCAAACCTGGTCTTAGACACTTCCTAGTGAGCTTGGGCTTGTAACTTAACCCTGTTTGCCTCAGTTTCTTCATCTGCAAAATGAGCTGGAGAAGGAAAAGGCAAAGCACTCCAGTATCATTGCCAAGAAAATTCCAAATGGGGTCACAGAGAGTCAGACATAATTGAAAAATAGCTCAACCAAAAGCTAGAAAAATACATCACTGAAAGAAAGCATTTATGGAAGAGAATAGAAGGAAGTTCAGAGGGCCAGACAAACAAGCAGGGCAGCTTTGGAACTAATGTATTGAATTATGTACTTTTTGTTTTTAACCCAAGTTGTGTCAAATAGAAATGCATGTGCTCTCCCCTTGTTCTTTTTAATACAGAGAATTTTAAATTAAAATTTTAAATGTATTTGTTATTTAACATTAAATAATAAATACTGTAATATTAAATAAATTAATTAAATGATTATTTAATATTAACATTGAAAATTAAATAAAATTAAAATAATATAAAATACAAAAATACAAAAAAATAAAAATATTAAATTAAATTAAAATTTAAAAGTTTAAAAAGAGAAGGCTTTGAATTCACTGAGTTTTTTGTTTCTCTCATTAGAACATTAAACTTCTTGTCTGTAGGAATTGTTTCATTTTTTATACTTGTCGTCTCAGTGCCTACCACAATGCTTATCTGGCACACGGTAGGCACACAGCAAGTAGGCTTGTTGATTAAGTGACTGTTGAAAACTAGAAAGTGCCTTGGCAGAAATTAACTTTAAACCAGTAGGTAATATCATATACCACAGTAATCCCCCAACAGATCTTTACATGAAATTAGATAATGGAAGGAGGCATGTTACACAACGATAGCTAGGGAGAGAATTCTTCATCAAACTAGGAATGGAGATGATCATAAAAGAAAAAATGAAAAAAGATGACTGCATAAAACTAAAAATCTTTTACACAAATAAAATCAATGCAGCTGCCCATTTGGTGAAAAGATTTTCATCAAATACTTCTGATAAAAATCTGTTCCCAATGATACAGTGGCAAAACTCACAGAGATACATAAAACATTCCCCAACAGACAAGTGAGCAAAAAGTATCATTTCTGGAATTTCAAAGTACCAACAATCATAAGACCATTCCAAATCACTAATCAGAAAATAATAAGAAAAGGAAATTTCTTAATAAGGAAAGTAAAATTTAAAAATAATTCTGAGGTTTCACTGCACACCTATAAAAATGGCAAACATCACAAAAGACTGAAATAGTGTTGGTGGGATTCAGAAGGACAAGCGTACTAATACACTGTCAGGAGAGCTATGAATTGGTTGGCTTAACTATTCGGTAAAATGTTCTGGCATCATGCTTTTAAAAAGCCACTAAACCATTCATGCCCTTTGACCCAGAGATCCCATGCTGGCCATTTGTTCCCAAGGAAATCAAAGACAGAATGAAAGAGCCCATATATATCAAAATATTCACAGTAGCATTGTGTGTGCATACAAGCAAAACAGAATGAATGTGGAAGTAAATGGCTTTTGAATGGGGAATGACTGAGCAAACGCCATGATATGTGAATTCAATTTAGATGTGATTTCTTTCTTTCTTTTTCTTTTTTTTTTTTTTTTACTGAGACAATTGGAGTTAAGTGACTTGCCCAGGGTCACACAGCTAGGAAGTATTAAGTGTCTGAGATCAGATTTGAACTCAGGCCCTCCTAAATTCAGGGCTGGTGCTCTATGCACTGTGCCACCTAGCTGCCCCTGGAATTTCTTATTATTAAAAGAAAAAAAAACAGCTATAAGGAAGTCAAAGAATCAGGAGAAGACTTGATTAAACTGAAGCAGAGCAAAGTAGGTAAACCGAGGAAAATTATTTACATCAAGATAAAGACTTTATACCACAAATGGAAATGATAGCCAAGTTTAGCCTTAGAGGAAAGCTGAAGAAATGCACCTCCCTCCTTTTGCTGGACGTGGAGGGGACCACAGATACAGAATGGTGCATAAAAATAGTCACACATAAAATAGAGGCTATGGTATGGGATCAGTGGTAAAGAGAAAATGACTTAGCCAAGAGCTTGATATAGGGTAGAGACTCAATAACCTCATCAACACACCACAGGGTATGTGTCTTTGGAAACTCATATATTCATGATGTATATTAGTTATGATTAGGAGATAAAAAATAAGGAAGATTATAGATGAAAAAAAATGAGAGAAGGGACAGATAGGGAAGGGATAGTATTCTGAAGACCCCTCAGGCTGTCAATACAGATTTCAGTCTCCCCTCTCCTGGGGGGGGGTCCTCTGCTCTACTATTTAATCTTAGGAGAGAAAATAAGGATGATATTGGAGGGAAGGGGTTGGCAGGGAGTCAGAGGGAAAATGAACTATAATGTACATAATTAGTAGCACAGGAACATACGTATAATTGATAAAGAAGTAAATAGACACACATTAGGGAGACATCCTTGAATTTCTTCCCTAAGAGAGCACACAGTCATAAAAGTTTGGTGCTTCTTGGTCTGATAATAATTAACAATAATAACTAGCTTTTATCTAGTACTTTTGAGATTTGTAGAGCACTCTTTTGACACGGTATCTTGTAACAGCTTCACTACCTCTCTGTGAGGTAGATATTATAGGGAAACTGAGGCTGAGAGAGAGTAAGTGCTATTAGGTGTCTGAGGCAGAATTTGAACTCAGGTTTGGATACCGAGTCCAGAGCCCTACCCACTGAACAATCTAGTTGTCCACAGAACAGTATGGAAAATTTGATTAAGATGCCTTGCTGAAATCTAGGCAAAGTGTGACCTGTTTTTGAGGAAGTCTTGTTGGATCTTGGCAGTCACCACTTCTCTTTCTAGGTGTTCTCCAAGCTAGCTCTTTCATAATGTGCTCTAGAATTTTAATCAGCAATCCTGGTCAGGCTCCCTGGTATATAGTTTACAGACTCTTCCCTTCCCTTTTTTTGAAAATCAGGGCATTTATTATTATTGCTATTGTCGTTATTATCAATGACTAGCATTTGTCGAGTGTTTCCAGGTTGGCGGTGGTCCCTTCTCCAATCCTTTGGACCCCTTCCTACTGTCTCGGATCTTTTAAAAACAATGGCCAGAGGCTCAGCGATAATACCTGCCAGTTCTTCTGACACCCAAAGATGGATTCATCAGAACCAGAGGGCTTGCATCTGCCAAGAGTAAGCTAAGGATTTGCTTTATTATCACTCTCCTGCTCTTGGGGATCAAGCCCTTGCTTATGTCATTTTCTTCTGTCCTTTTTAGGCCAACTGACCTTCAAGAAGAGTTCTAGGGGAACAATTCAAGTCCTTCCCAAAACATGGGGGATAACAAACTGGTTGTAAATATTTGGGGTTTTTTTATGTTTTTGTTTGTTTGTTTGTTTTTACTTGTACCAGAAAGGAGAATTTGGTTAATGCTTTCAAGGCTATCATATAAAATGGCACCAGACTCAATTACATAAGGGAAGAGGCTCCCTTCCAGATTCATTCAAGGATACAGTAGAAAGAAGCTCAGGAAACTGCCCAGGCCTGTCCCAAGCAACTAAGCTGAAGTCCCAGAATCCCTCAGGGTCAGAGTTGGCAATGACTTCAGGGGCCACATCATTGAACCTGTACTTGACTCCACCAGACTCCGGAAAAGTAGGGATTTCACCTTTACCTAAGGACCTCCCAGGAGGAAAAAGCCCATCCGTGGTCTGAAGCAGACCATGTCACTTCTGGACAGTCGTGTAGCAAGCCTGACTTTGTCTCTCTGTAGCCTTCATGGTTTGTTCCTAGCTCTGTCCCTTGGGGCCAAGTAGACATGGCTAATCCCTCTATCAAGTGATAGCCCTTTAATCCTTGAGCACAGCTATCATTTCCTATCTTCCCCTGACCCAAAGCCATCTCTTCTCCAGGCAATTATGTCCAAGCAATTCTCCTCCTGCATGACTCTGAGACCCTTCACCAACCTGGTCACCCTCCTCTGGAAGCTCTCTTAACTCACCTTCATAAAATGTGACCCCCAAGTATCAGCGAGCTTATACATCTGCCTTCCCTTCACAGAACAGGGTTGGTTCCCCCAGAACTCTCCTCAGTCCTAGGAAGGAGATGTCTTCCTCCCTGAGGTGCAGTTCTGAACTCAACCTGACTCACCAAGGAAGAGCCACTACGCAGACTGTTTCTTGCTGTTTTCTGCCGATGGATCTCTACCAGGCTATCAATGTCTTCTTCTTCCTCCTCCTCCTCTTCCTCCTCCTGGAAGTATAAAGAGGCCCGTCAGGCTCCGGGACAATGGCAAGGTTCTGGAATATCAAGGGTTAACTTTCTTCTCTAAAGAAACCTCAGTTTGCTTGCATTGTGTTTCCTTTCTCTTATTTTCTTTTTTTTCTTGTAGATAGGATTTTTCTTGCACAACTTGTCAAGTATTTCAACATTATTAACATGTAGTGGACTTCCGGCCATCTAGGGGAGGGGAGGAGACTGAGGGGTAAAATTTGTAATGGAAAGCTTTGTAAAGATCAATGCTGGGGAACTACCCATACATATGTTATACAAATAAAAAGCTTTAATAAAAAAATTTAAAAAATTAAAAATTAAAAAAAAAGAAACCTCAATCATCACAGAGCTGTGACAATCACATACACCCATACATCACAGGTTATCCAAGAGGTCACCTCTCCAGGCTTCTGAGGGGAAGAACAAAAAGGCAACAGGCCAGAGGTGTCCATGAGCTATAAATCCCTTCTTCTGAAGTACAACTCACTGCTTTTCTTGAAAGATGCCGGAAACTAGGGGTATAGAATGTTGCCCTCAGATGTGGTCATCACGCTAGTTGGGCTTGCTTATTTTTTTTATTTTATTTTATTTTAAATAAAAAACTATTTTTAGTTTTATATTTATATTTTTTATTTTATTTTATTCATTATTTTTTATATTTAACTACATTAACTGTTAATTTTTGTTATGCAAGGGGTGCCATATTCCAAATGACCATGACTGTAAAAATCAAAAGTCATCAATAGAACAAGAAAATCTCTTTCCCCGATTGGTGAAATTTCAATCAACGTATCTGAGGTAAGTAGTAGAAAGACAAGATCACCCTATACACACACACTGTAATATAGTTCACATAATCATCGACTTAGAGCTGAAAGGAAATCTAGAGATCATGTAGTTCACCTTTCCTTCATTTTACAAATGAGTAAACTGAGGCTCAGAAAGGGCTTGAGGTAGAAACACACCCAGGAGGCAAAGATTACTGTTGCCTAGCAAGTCAGAGAAGGTCAGGAGCTGGAGGTGGGTGGACAGGTGGTTGCTTCCAAAGCCCCCAAAACAGGTGGTACCAAGCAGGAGACAAGATGTTCGAATACAAAATGAGAATAATATTTGAGACGATGTATGATTCATTGTGAGATTAGTACATCTGCAGTGATAGGAATTAGGAGCTAGCTTTCCCTCCGCTGTCTCAAGCATACGCAAAGCTGTTTCACATATGCCAATCGGCAACTGGACTTAGGAGATTTGCAGGAACACAGAGCTAACTGCGTTTTGTCTTTCATCGAGGATTAATAAGTCTGGGAAATCTGAGAACTCTGAGCTCACAGAGTACTAATCGCTAAAGGTCAACTCCACATACAAAACAAAAGCCCAAATGTCACCCAGCAGGAGTAAAAAACTGGAAAGTGAGTGGGTGCCCATCGATTGGGGAACAGCTGAAAGCACTGTGGTACCTTAATATAATGGAATAGCATCATCGTGTGAGATATTACGAGAAACGTGATGGTTTAAGCGTAAAATCTTAGTGGGTTGAGGAGCACACATCTGGAAATGACTGAGTCGATGATCAGCGGCTTCAGGAAAACTGAAGGTTGGGTTTTTGTTTGTACCTCCCATCAGGCCTGGCACATAGTGTACCATAGGGACTTAATAAACTCTTGTTGAATTCTATCTGCGTGCCTGCCTTCCCACAGTTTATCCATCAATATTTTGGCTTGGTCATTTCTGCTAATATTCTGTGTATGAGTTGAAACCTAAAAGTTCTTTTAACGTACATTGTTATTGGGGATTTCCATCAATTCTATAAGGTTGTAGAGTTTGCGATTCTTCTGGAGCCTTTCGTCATAATCTGACTATGATTATTATCGGAGAACTGCCTCAAGTCAGATATTTTCATAAACTTCCCAGATAGTTTAAACAATAATGTTTCATGCAGATTTCCCCCTCCACATTGTGATCCACAGTGGATCGATTTTGTTCCTGCGAAAGCTTTTAAAATTTCGTTCAATTGTCATTTTTTGTCATGGCCAAATGTTATTTTGTTAACAATCCTCTCCCCGGCCATGAGACTTCCTCTAGGCTGCCCAGTTTTTTCAGATGTACTCTAACCTGTTACATTCACATATGCTTATATGATTGAGGTTTACTGGGCTGTACAAAGTGAGACTCTGGAATAAACTTCACTTCTGCCAAACGTTTTCCTAGTTTCTTCAACAATTAATTAAAATCTTCTTGGGTTTACTGAATACTGGGCCATTATGTTCTATGGCTTCCAGGCCTGTTTTCCATGAACTAATTCAATTTCTTAAACAGTACCAAAGAGTTCTGATGATGACTGTTTTTTAACACATGGGCAGCGAGGTGGAGTCAGAGTTCACAGAGCACTGGGCCTGAAGTCAGGAGGACTCAGCTTTGTGAGTTCAAATCTGGCCTCAGACAGGCAAGTCACTTCACTCTGTTTGCCTCAGCTTCCTCATCTGTAAAACAGGTGGAGAAGGAAATGGCCAACCACTCCAGTATCTCTACCAAGAAAAGCCCAAATGGGATCACAGAGAGTCGAAAGAGCCTAAAATGACTGAACAGCAACAAGAACAAGAAGAAAAACATCACATAGTTGTCAGACCTACTGGCGAAGGGCTCTTACCGTGTCTGCAATGAGGCCTGGGACAGAACTGCTTCTATCTCCCAAGGAGCCATTACCAGGGTTTAATTCTCCTGGGCGAAGATCCATGACAGATTTGGTATACTCTGAAGAAGAGATCAAAAATCCATATTTTAAAAAAAGCCCTCCTGTGCTCCAGGCTGTTCCAGGCCCATCCCACCCCAACCCTTGGGGTGGAGGAGGAAGAGGAAGAGGAGGAGAAAGATGAAGAAAAAGAGAAGGAAGAGGAGACTACCTGAAGGCCTCAGGGCTCTCCTGGGATTCTTCTTGAATATCATTTCAGTCTCATCTGCAAATCCCAAAGTCTGCCCGGAAGGCTGGACTTCCTAAGAAGCAGGAGAGTAAGACACCAAGTTTATGGAAGAAGGGACGCAGCTACATGGCCAATATGGAAACCGGTTTTACACAGCTTCACATGTATAATCAAAAGTATATTGTTTAACTTCTCAAGGGATGGGTGAGGGTGAGAGGGAGGGAGAGAATTTGGAACTCAAATTTTTAAAAACTGAATGTGAAAATCTTTTAAATGTAATTGTAAATATGAATAAATATAAATGTTACGTGTATACACACACGTATATTTTTTAAAGGAAGACTGAAGCTTGGGAGGAAGAAGAAATATATAAAGTCAGTGGATGAACCTCCATTTGAATGAATTCTCTTTGTTGGCTCATCCCAATGATATAGACACAAATTCTATACATTTATTCAAGTTGATTCAAATCCTTTTTTATTTTAAATAGTTATTTAATTTTGTTCTGTGTTAAAATCAAAGCTTTCTTTTTTTTTGTTTTTCCTGCATATTTATTCAGAAATAAGGCAAATATATTACATGCTTTTTTATACTATTTCTCCCTATCAACATTCAATTTTGAAAGGCAACAAAGTAGTAAACCAAAGAACTGCATATTGAGCTTAGGTACAGTTTAAAGTTGTGCTCAAAACAAGTTGTTCTGTATAAGGTTTTTAAAAGGGAAAGTTCCTAAAGAATAAACGTGACAAAAGACTCAAGTGGCATTAGACTTAGGTTATCACTTGTGGTAACTCTAAGTTTTTATTTTAGTAAACTATGGCAGTCAATTTACTGATTTTGTTTTTTAAAGTTAGATCACATTCGACCTCAGAAACTGATTGTGGAATCTCTAGCAACCTTTGGCCTTGATCTTAATACCTAACATTAGGGGAAGACTAAGCTCTACACAATTCTATGGATGAAATTTATATTAACAACTTTTCTCGCTGGGCTCTTTGTTCTAAATAGAATTTTGCTGAGCAGAGATCCCAAATTTTTGGTAATGTTTATTTAGGATCCCTAAGTTTGATGACTGAGAACGGGACAACGATTTGTTTTTTCATGGCATAGCAGATTTCTTTCAAGGCAGTTAGGAAATAGTCTCTGAAGTTAGTTCATTTCCAAGTACACTAAAAACCCAATCTCAACATTGGGCTGAAACATGATAGGAACTGTTTTTGTTTTTGTTTTTGTTTTCTGAAGTCTTGCTACTCTCTGTGTCAAATGAGTATCAAATGAGTATCATACAATAAGAAACCATCAAAATCACTGGACTAGAATATATATCTGAGATCATTAGGAAGACCCACAAAAAGTACATTTCTTCTACCCTACTCTCTTATAAAAAGGTGTCTGTGGGTTAATTTTTTTTCCTGCATAACATACAAGTCCAATGCATTTATTAAATAATGTCTTAAATGCAGTGAGTTAGGCACTTTAGGGGATAGCAAATTGAGAGGCACTCTCTCAAAATCAAAGGTTTCTGATTAGTAACTTGTTTTCCTTTATTTCAAGATTTGTTTATGTAGTTTTTTCCTTTTCTTTTTTTTAGTTTTTTTTTTTTATTTTCAAAATATATGCACAGTTTTCAACATTTACCCTTTTAAAACTTTGTATTCCAAATTTTTCTCCCTCCCTTCCCTCCACCCCCTTGACTAGACAGGAAGTAATCCAATATATGTTAAGCATGTATAATTCTTCTATACATATTTCCACATTTATCATGCTGCACAAGGAAAATCAGATCAAAAAGGGGGAAAAAAACAAGCAAACAACAACAAAAAGAGTGAAAACGCTATGTTGTGATCCACACTCAGTTCCCACAGTCTTCTCTCTGGGTACAAATGGCTCTCTCCATCACAAGACCACTGGAACCAGCCTGAGTCACCTCATTGTTGAAAAGAGCCACATCCATCAGTATTGAAATCTTATTGTTGCTGTGTACAATGTTCTCTGATTCAAACCCTTCTTAAGAGAAATAGTTATGCATTTTCCTGCTCTCTATTGAGGTTTGCTTGCATTGTTTCCTTTCTCTGATTTTCTTTTTTTTTTCTTGTAGATAGGATTTTTCTTGCACATCTTGTCAAGTATTTCAACATTATTAAGATGTAGTGGACTTCCCGAGGGGAGGGGACTGGGGGTAAAATTTGTAACGGAAAGCTTTGTAAAGATCAATGCTGGGGAACTACCCATACATATGTTATACAAATAAAAAGCTTTAATAAAAATAAATAAATAAATAAATGAAAATAAAATAAAAAATAAAAAATGAAAATAGAAAAGCAAAAAAAAAGAAAAGAAATAGTTATGCCTTCTTAATGGGGAGGTGGGTTGGGAAAAGAAGAAGGGAGAGAATGTGGAACTCCAACTTTTAAAAACAAATTTTATTTATTTTTAAATTTTTATTTTCCACAGTTACACATAGAAACAACATTTTTTTTCTGGTTATATATGTACATTTTTTAAAACAAATTTTAAAAAATTATTTTTCCATATAACTAGGGAAAAATAAAATTTACATTTTTAAAAAGAGAAATAGAAGCCAAATGATATTTTGATACCACTTATCATATACAGCCCTTTACAAGTGAAGATCATGGATTCTTCTTGTGGAGCAAGATAATTGAATAAATAACATATAGTTCTACCATGTTTAACATATACTGGGAAAAAATCATATATTGGACTACTTGCCATCTAGGAGATGGGGTGGGGAGAAGGGGGTAATTGGGACCTAAGTTTTTGCAAAGGTCAATGGTAGAAAATTATCCTTGTACATGTTTTGAAAATAAAAAGCTTCAATTAAAAATCAAATCAAATAAAATGTAAATACCTTGAAAAAAAATGAAGATCAACAATATAGATGTATCATCATTTCCACCAAACTGCTTTGGACTGAACCATGAACTACAGTGTGAACATATTCCCAGAAACACATGTGTGCACACATACATATACATGTAGAACTTTAAACTAAAATTTAAAACCTGCCTATTTTCTAGACTCACTGGATCAGACTGTCAACTGGATTTCCCATAAGGGCAAGAACCAAACTCCATTCAGTCAAATCCCTCACTGGAACCGTGTGGGCCACCCCAGTTTGTCTGAGTCAAACCCCAACTTACATCAGCCGCTTCGGCCTTGCCGGCGATGGCCACAGAAGTGCTGCATTCTGGGCCCTCGGAGCTCCTCTTGCTTTCTCGCAAGGTTCCAATTTTCTCCAGAGGGTTTCTCCAGGAGACAGACAGACAGATACACATGTTAGAAGCAGAGCCTGGCCAACCCCAAGAGGAAACACAGTACTGGAAAATCTAAAGTCGTTGGCCTGGAGTCATAGGTATAAGCAAACTCGGACCCTGGGCTTCAAACTCTATTTGAGGTAAGGGAATGCAGAAGGCTAATTTCTAAACAAGCTGCGGCCCCTAGTTTGCAAGCACCCAGAAGTAAGCATCCTTGCCGAGGGGTGGCTGGGCAGCACGCTATTTGGCTTAACACTAACTCCTCGAGCAGTCCAGCCTCAGAAAGCTAGTACACTGCAGGTGCCCTGAGCTCCAAGGCCACTTACTGAAAAGAAGCGTTATTAGAAGGATTAGAGCAAATGATCCAACGGTCAGAGGTTTCAGGACAGGTCTAGCAAGAAAGGCCGGCGCGCTACAGGAAGAAGAAGCCTGCATCCTAACGCTGAGATAGAGAGGAAACTTGCTGAGAATTCAGAGGGGGGTGGTGTGGGCGCGTGTGTGAGTGTGTGTGTGTGCACGCACATACATGTGGGTTTGCACACGTGCATGCTCAGGAGGGAGCCAGCGCTCTCACCTCCAAGTGTCGCCTACGGCATCCACTTGGCTACTGTCCGTGCTCGTGCTCTCGGGCTCCAGAGAATCCTTTCCATCTCTGGGCTCTGAAGCAGCAAATGCCAAGCTACAGGGGGAAAAACCCAAAACAAATGAGTGCTCGGTGGGAATCCAGCTAGCCCAGGTGAAGTCTCCTCTTCCGTGATGATGGCTCACTGGCTCACGGGCTGACATGCCAAGTCACCATCTTTCTTGACTCCTTCCCCATGCTCCTTTGGGCCCCTCATCTCGGGGTGAAGGGACAGGTGATGGAAAATAAACTCTCTAGTCATTGTTCTATTATCTCAGAATCCCTCATAACTATCATTAAACAAGGACTTTTTAATAGCATGTTTCAGGTGTGGGAAAATTCTCCAGTCACAGACAAGATGCGACCGAAATCCCAGGCACAAGGGGCAGCAGTAGCCAGCGGGAGAGAACGATCTGCTTTGTAGCCAACAAAGGACAAAGACCCTCATCTCGGGTCTAGTGTGGTCCCACTAAACTTGCCCTCTCCTATCAAAAGAAAAAGGTCTAACTATCTGCATGGTGCGGTGGAAACAGGACCGAACTGAGAATATGGAGACCTGTGGCCCGAAGCCAGCTTTAACCTGAGCTGGTTGGATAAGCTTGATGAAATCAGTTAAAGTAGGAGGCCTGAAGTCTGTTCTGCACAATTAGGGAGTCAGCTCCGTTGTTCAACGATGGCCAGCTCTTCTTGATCCCATGGACCATACCATACCAATACTGTCCAGGAGGTTTTTTCTGGAGCAGTTGGCCGTTTTTTTCTCTGGTGAATTAAGATAAAAAACTATTTATCTTAATTGTGACTTGCCCAGAGTCACCTAGCTAGTAAGTGTCTAAAGCCGGGTTTGAATTCAGGTCTTCCTGACTCCAGGCTTAGCACTCTCTCCACTGAGCCATCGGGCTGCCCTTAACTGCCTCTAGATCAAAGTTTCTTCCTGGCTAATTAACATTCGGTGATCCTATAACTCTATGGATTCTCAGGGAGGTAGTCTATGACTACCATGTTGGACCTGGCTTCCAATTGTGGCTCTGTTGCTTAGTCCTGAGGGGCCCTAATTAAGGTGCTACCTCTCTGGGCCACACTCTCCTTATATGTTAAGTAAAGAGACTGCAGTAAATGGAGAAAAAGGTTCAATGACTTCTTAGTTCCTTAACAGCTTTAAGTCAATGATCTGATTTTGTTTCCAAGCTAAAGAGAAAAGGGCCATCTGTGTGTGCTTGAAGACTTTCCAGAACATTACTGGATATGTTGATTAGGCCTCTGGTTCTCAAGTCGCTCAAATCCGGGGAGAAGCTGAAAGAAGCCTTTCACCTCCCCCCTTATCCCTTTCAGCATGCCAGAAAGGGGCACGAGGGGAAAGATACATAAGAGAGGGCCGCAGGGAGCATGGTATGGTAGCCATAAAGGAAACAGACTCATCACCAGGCTCATCAGAGCTAGGCCCCGAAGAGGCATCAGAAATTGTGTAGGGCAGGATTTCCTAACTAGGGTCCCCTAAACATGGTTTTAGTTTGGGGTTTTATATATTGATGACTATTTTAATACAACTGGTTTCCTTTGTAATTCAGTATGTTTTATTTTTTGCATTTAAAAATATAATTCTGCAAAGGGGTCCCTTTGCTTCCCCAGATGACAACCACAGGAGCCCAGGACAAAAACCACTATATGAGCCCCTGGACTAGATCTATCCCCTCTCCTTCAAATGATAGTCTTAGCTTAGCCAAGACTCTTTTCTGAGGCATCGTGCCAGAAGGCCTCATCTATTCTCTTCCTATGTTTTGTGGGAGAAAGCAAAATCCCAGTTCCTCCCATTCTCACCACTATAACACACACACACACACACACACACACACACACACACACACACACACA